>JARFJB010001000.1:142500-150000 GCA_036346205.1 Vesta saturnalis | reverse complement strand
TAGCGTGCGTAAAATTTTCTGGAAAGCGAATTTTATATTTATAAGCACAACTGTCAGACTAGTAAAGGAATTTACGAGTATTAGAAATAAGGTGATTCACCTCACATGCTTTCATACTGCATTATAATATTTTACTTCACGCATCTCCGCTACATATTAGAAATATGTAGATCGAACATTTATTCCATTTATTTCAACTTTTACAGATCCAGTGCTTATCGTTTCAACACGTAACGATTTCAATAACATACATAAATGAGAAAAACTCACTTGTTATTCAATGCACACTCTTGCAAATCATCGATCGATTTGACTTCTCCCTAAGCGCTTAAATTCATGTCTTTGGGTATCACACAGAACGAAATTTATATCCACTCATGAAATTGTCAACAATCAGTCCACCATTCTGATATATATATATATATATATATATATATATATATATATATATATACATATATACATCTTAACGTTGCCCAACAATACTTAACGTCCACTAAGACTGTAAACTACACTAAAAAATATATGCCAGAAACTGCGAAACATAAACAGGATTGATGTAATTCATTACGCGAAATACGAGATCATAATCCAAGAAATTACACTGGATTTCTAAGGAATAGCTTCTATTACTTATATTACGATTCCTAAAAGATTATGGTAAGTTTCAAAATTATAATCCAAACACAAAAACCTTAAAATGATTAAAAAGTAACCGGACGTTGTACGTGTGTTTGAGTTAGACTTGAATTTTTTTTTAATATTAATACATGAGGATATCATATGTAGAATTTAAATTAAATATTAACTTTCCGTGTATACTACTTTAAAATGTTGCTATCGGTTTTGTTTTCGTGTATTTAATTTTAGCGCTGTTGTAGATTACGTGTTTACGTCATAGATTTGTTTTGGGTTGAAGGTGCTGTCATGCAAGCTTATCGTGTCATTGCGAGGAGAATGTAAAGCGGTTAAGTAATTCTCCGTACTTTGTTGAACAGTTCGGTTATGAGAGAAATTGTTAAGAAGGATATGAAAATGTAAACTTTCACCATTATTACACATTTAAAATACTTACCTTTTGAGTTTTTATCGTATATTTTTATATTTAAGTTATATAATCTAAACGTTTCAATAACACTTAACATCTTTAACAATTTTGAAGGTAGTACTACTACTGACGAAGATAACTGTATGTGTTATCGAAACGTTTAGATTGTATAACTTTAAATATAACAATTTGATAATGCTCTTCTAAATACATTCAAATATATTTAATATTCTTGTTTAGCGTTAAAAACTACATGATAAAAGCATAAAAAAAGACAACGGTACGCGATGTTCCCAAGCGTCCACCCATCCAAGTACTGACCGCACCCCATGTTGCGTAACTTCGGTGATCGGTAAATTATATCCTATCTATATTAATAATTTTTTTATTTTGACCACCGTTATGACCATGTTTCCGATGAGATACAAAGTTCGTACAAATGGTGACCCCTATTATTTTTTTATCCTCTTTCAGTCACCTATTCCTTAACACAAAAAGGCTACACACGCACACACAGATTTAACGAATTCATATACCGAACGTTTGTTCGGTGAAAATACACAATAAAAAAACCCAAAAAGATAAGTATGTTAAATATGTTAAGTAGGATCATTGAGAATGTAGTTGATCTATATTGGCTGCGTTATGGAACGAATGTTTATCTCGATTTTAGGTATTTTCTTGTTAGAAGTGACTAGTTTGTTTTTTTAGTATGAAAGATTCTTTAGAGGTTAAAAGATGACGTCATTTGGTAAAAGGTTGTTGACAAAGATTGTTGCAAGATACCAATTAAAGTATCCGGTGACATCTTGAAGATATCGTAAAGAAGGTAACCTTTCACTGTTTGTGAATGTACAGATAGAATTCAAACGCCCCGGGGTAATTCTGGGTTTGTGGTCATCGATTTATATTGACATTAATTATAATTATAAATACTGGACTTATTTTGTGTTCTTGAATACTCTTGCGCGGAACTGACATTAATCATTACACTGTACCGACAGCTTGTTTAAAAATAGACGGTAAATTGCTATAAATAAGGTTGCTAATACATTTTGTGTTTATAACAAAGAACTTCGTGTAAATAAGTTACTGATTTGTGTGAATAAAACCAGGTGAAGTAGTTAATAAAAGGACTGGATTAGATTTTAATTATATTTAAATATTTCGCTGATCGTTTGCGAGTATAAATTAAAAGAATTATTTAGTTTACTTGACGTTACTAAGTTTTCGTTCACTGCGTTGATTCGGATTTGAAGAAGGAACTGAAGATTCAATTGGTATTTTCGATCAATTAACAAAGGGTCAATCATACGAAAATTGCATCCTGTGGCTATGAGCTCGGAAAGAAAAGTTAATCTGAAAATTTGAGGTAATTATTTTCCTGTGTTTTTTGTGATTTCATTTTAGAACTGTATTACATGCGCAGATGAACACGCTTTCTTTTTTTATATAGTACCGTATAGATACCCTTGGGGCTAACGTATTGTTTGCTGAAGCGTGTACAGCTTGTCTTTTGTGATCTGCGAGTTTTATTTTTTTTCGTTGTGCATTGATATTGACATTTTAACATTTGTTGAATTCATGTTTTCTACGTACTCAATATTATGATAATTGCGATAACTAAAATTAAGGTTTAAGATTATTGGTTTTGAAATTTTGACATTAATTAAATTTATTATTGAAATTTTAAGTAAATAGGATTGCGCATCACTTCCTTTCGGAAGCAAATTTATTTGTTTTGACCTTTTACTCAATGAATATTGTTTCTTTATTAATATAGTATAATACTGTTAATGCGTTAAAGCGTATTATTTCATTAGTGTATGCTATATTATATGTGATTTTCACAGCTGTATCATTATTTTCGGTTCACATAAATTAGTAAACCACAATAGCGTTGACGAAAGCTTTTTAACGTTGATTAAGTAATGACAAATTTCACTGCTTGTTTTTTGCTATTTTTTTATTAAGATTAATTTTTGGAAATAGAATTTCATTGATAAAATTAACGTAAAGTAAAATAGTAAATAAGATTGATAACCTTTACAATTGACCTTACAGCACGATGTTTTGATTGCGTGGTAGTATTTTGAAGCACCGCTCCAGAAGCCTTTTTGCTAATTCACCTGGTTAACGCTACGAAAGGTGAGCAAGTTTTTGTTTGTTTTGAACATTGCTATGGAGCACTAGCGAGTAGAAAGGGGACACCTTAACGCATCTGGCAACACCGCTTTTTTACGTCACAAGACCGCCCACGTGGGGGACCGGTTTTTCCACCCTTATTTTTACACGCTTACGTGTAGGACGTGTTTTTTCACCCCTATTTTTGCACATCCACGTGTGAGACCGGATTTTGCACCCTTATTTTTACTCGCTTACGTGTACGACGCATTTTTCATCCCTATTTTTACACACTCGCGTGTGAGACCGTATTTTCATCCCGTTTTTCATCCCTAATTATTTTTATATACCCTCGTGTGAGACCGTATTTTCAACCTGTTTATCCCTAATTATTTTTACATACACCCACGTGTGGGATCGTATTTTCAACCTTTCTTTTATCCCTAATTATTTTTACTCGCTTACGTATAGGACGTGTATTTTCATCCCTTATTTTTAATAAACTTATGACGCCGGTTAAAGTTGTCACCTAAACATATGGCAACACTGCTTTGGATTTTGACGTCACAAGACCGCCTGCGAGGGGACGTACATTTCAACCCTGACAGTATTTTCAACCTTTTTGTCTGTATTAAGAGCCCTTTTGGTGGGATCCCCTAAAGGATAGGCAAATGCATGCGCACGTAGGATCGTTTTTTACCTATTTTTAAGGGTTAATAAACGGTAGGATATTTTTTAGTATTAAAAGAAACTAATCAAGGTAAAGATAACGTATACATTTGATTTTAAAAATACACTATTAAATACTATAATGACAATAAACAGTTAATGGTATTGCATAATCAGTTAATTACCCTGTTATACAATGTGAATGTACGGTTTAGCGACTATTTAAAATGTGTTTATTAATATTTATTAGGATTCCGTTTTTGTCAAAAAAGAGATTGCATGATTGTTGTTATTAAATTATTAGGTTCCTTTTAATCCCATATCTAGATTGTGGTCCTCTTGTGGTGAAAATTCATTTGAATATATTTTAAAATGAAATTGATTTAAAAATAAAACGTGTAATTAACTAATTGATTAACCTGCTTACAGCAATAGTAATTATCGAAAATTAAGGAATGTCGCTTTTATTTATTTACCTTTTTTAATACGTATTATTTACATGCAATATATTTTGGTTTTAAATATGAGTCACAATGTGTCGCAATCCTTTTTGCTTTAATTATGGGTCATAATTAAATCTAGTTGTCGCTCAAGGTAATCACTACCAAATTAATCTCATGTACAACAAGAAACTTAATATCAATAATGTATAACAAAGTATTTTTATAATGCCATTTTTCGCATAGTTTAATGTCCATGTAAGGATCGTATTTTAGCCTTGAGAGATCGGATTTGGTCTGGGTCAGACTAGGGTTGGTCTTTTAACCTTAAATCCTTTTTTTTTTTAACTGTTGGCGTTTCAAGTTTATCCTAAATTTTCTTAAAGACTTTTTAAAAAAAAACCCAAAAAAAGCAAACCTAAAAAAGCCGGAAATTAAAACCCGGAATCGGATTTGGCCCCAAGCCCAAACCATTTCAGAAGAAAAAGTCGGAAAAGCACCCAAAAAAGGAAAACAAAGCAAACCACAGACCAAAAAAAAAGGAAAAAAAAAAACCCAAGAAAATCAACAGAAAAAAACAAAAACAAAAAAAAACGAAGACAAAAAAACGAAAAAAAAACAAAACAAAAAGAAAAAAAAAGAAAAAAAGCAAAAAAAAACCAAAAAAAACAAAATTTGCCCGGGAAAATTCGAAAAAAAATAAAAAAAAAAAAAACGAAAAAAAAGAAAACCCAAACACAAAAAGAAAAAAAATTCGCAAACCAAACGAAAATGAAAAGGAAAAAAAAGAAAAATTCGCAAACCGAAAAGAAAAAAAGAAAAACAAAATTTCCAAACACAAAAATAAACAAAATTGAAAAACAAAATTTTAAACCAAAAAGAAATTCCAAAACGAAAGGAAAAAGAAAATTTCGCAAACAGTGAAAACGAAAATTCCAAACACAAAAACGAAAAAGGGCAAAAAAATAAAAAACGAAAATTCCAAACCAAAATCGAAACACAAAAAGAAAACGAAAACCAAACACAAAAAAAAAAGAAAAACGAAACAAAAAGAAAAACGAAAATTAAAACAAAACAAACACGAAAACGAAAATTCGCAAAAAAAAAAAGAAAATTCCAAAACGAAAAATCGGAAACACAAAAAAAAAAACGAAAATTCGCAAACACGAAAACGAAAATCGCAAACACGAAAAAACGAAAACGAAATTCCAAACACGAAAATGAAACAAAATTCCAAACACAAAAATCTCAAACCGAAAAAAAATCAAAAACCAAAAGCATAAACACAAAAACAATCACAAGCACAAAACAAGAAACCCAAACAAGAAAACCACAAAATGACAAACCACAGGAAAAAACAAAGAAAGAATCGCACGAAAAACAAAACGGCAACCAAAATAACAAAGCAAACACAATAAACAAACGCAACACGAAACAAATTCGCAAACACGAAAAACGAAAAATCGCAAAACGAAAACGAAAAGAAAAAATTCCCAACACGAAAATCGAAACACGAGAAAAGAAAAACGAAAATTTCGCAAACAAAAATGAAAACGAAAATTCCAAACACGAAAAATCGAAACACAAAAGAAAACGAAAATTCCAAAAAAAAAAAAATTCGCAAACACGAAAACAAACCAAAAAAAAATGAAAACAAAATTCCAAACACGAAAAAACGAAAAACCAAACACGAAAACAAAACGAAATTCCAAACAGAAAACGTAAAAAAACACAAACACGAAAACCCAAACAGAAAAATAACAACACAAAAACCAAAAAACAAAACAACACAAGCACAAATACAAACAAACAAACAAAACAACAAAAAAATCCAAACACAAACGGAACAAAACCAACACAAAATCACAGTAAAGACAAACAGGAACCAGCACAAACACAAGAATCAAAAAAGAAATCCAAACAAACAACGAAACAAAATTACAAATTCGCAAACACGAAAAAGAAAAATCAAACAGAAACAAACAAAACCAAACACGAAAAATCTAAACAGAAAATAAAAACAAAATTTGCAAACAAAAAGAAAACGAAAATTCGAAAACACGAAAAACGAAAAACAAACACGAAAAAACGAAAAAGAAAACGAAACACGAAATCTAAACACAAAAGAAACGTTCAAACACGAAAACGAAAATTCGCACAAAAAAAAATGAAAAAACCGAAATTCAAACACGAAAATGAAAACGAAAATTCCAAACACGAAAACAAACACGAAAACGAAAAGAAATTCCAAACACGAAAACGAAACACGAAAACGAAAACGAAAATAAAACGAAAAATTCCAAAAAAAATAAAAGAAATTCAAAAAACGAAAAGAAAACAAAATTCAAACACGAAAATCGCAAAAGAAAAACGAAAAAACGAAAATTCGCAAACACGAAAATCGAAACACGAAAAACGAAAACGAAAAAAATTCGTAAACGAAAAACGAAAATTCGCCAAAAAAAAATGAAAACCGAAATTAAACACGAAAATGAAAACGAAAATTCGCAAACCGAAAATCCAAACACGAAAAAACCGAAAATTCGCAAACACGAAATCTAAAATACTTCACAAACAAAATTCTCAAACACGAAATAACCTCCCAAAAAAAAACAATAAACACAAGCACAAAACTACCACAAGTACAGAACAATCCAATCAACGCCTAAAACAAACAAAGCACAAAACACAAACACCCTGGAACAAGTACAAACACAAGAATCAAACAACGCAACCCGAAAACCGCAAAACAAAAATCAAAACAAACCGAATGCGAAATCAACAAGTACCAAACACGGAAAAACAGGCAAATCAAAACAAAAACCCAAACAAAACTCAAATACTTGAAAACGATTTCCAAACACGAAAAACCCAAAACAACAAAACCGAAAAGAAAAACCAAGGCCGGTGAATTAAGACAGGAATTTAAAAATGATTTTCTTTGTTTATCTGTTTTATTATTTAGTCCTTATATCCGAATGGAAGGATCAAAGTTTTCAATGCTCCGTCGCTTAGGTAACTTATTCTATATTGTTTAGATTGGGTCTACTTAACACATTGTCCATTCTCTCTCTCTCTCTCTCTCTCTCTCTCTCTCTCTCTCTCTCTCTCTCTCTCTCTCTCTCTCTTCTCCTCCCCTCCCTCCCTCTCTCTCCTCTCCCTCCCTCTCCCTCCCTCTCCTCTCCTCTCCTCTCCCTCTCCCTCTCCTCTCCCTCCCTC
>JARFJB010001000.1:65000-132500 GCA_036346205.1 Vesta saturnalis | reverse complement strand
TATTTCATGCGGGTCTTTACTTTGCGGTTCAACGATATCGCGATGAGAGAGAAAATTTGTGTTTTAGACCTCAATCTAAACAGTATAGAATAAGTTACTCTAAGCGACGGAGCGAAAACTTTGATACTCTTCCATTCGGTTGGACTAAATAATAAAACAGATAAACAAAGAAAATCATTTTATTTAAATTTGTCTTAATTCATTCTGCAGCTCTGGTGTTTTTTTTTCGTGTTTGTGCGTTTGTATGTTTTTTTCGTGTTTGCGAATTTTCGTTTTCAACTTTCGTATTTGTTTGTGTTTGGGATTTTCGTGTTTTCATTTGTTGTTTTTCCGTGTTTGCGTACTTTTGATTTCGCATTAGCGTGTTTGTGTTTTGTATCTACTTGTGCTTGGTTGTGGTTTTGCGCTTGTGTTGATTCTTGTGTTTGTACTTGTTCCAGTGTTTGTGCTTGGCTCGTGCTAATTCGTTTGTGTTTTTTCATGATTGTGCTTGTGCATGTGTTGTGATTGTTCTTGTACTTGTGCTTGTGCTAGTATTTGTGCTTTTTGATTTGTTGTTTATGCTTTGGGAGTTTGTGGTTTTATTTCTCGTGTTTGAAATTTTCGTTTTGTAATTTGTATGTTTGTTTCTGTTTTGCGAATTTTCGTTTTCTTTTCGTGTTTGCGATTTTCGTGTTTGCGAATTTTTTTTTTTTTCGTGTTTGCGAATTTTCGGTTTCATTTTTTTTTTGCGAATTTTTCGTTTTCGTGTTTGAATTTTTCGTTTTCGTTTTCGTGTTTCGATTTTCGTGTTTAATTTTCGTTTCGTTTTTCGTGTTTGGATTTTCGTTTTCGTGTTTGCGAATTTTCGTTTTCATTTTCGTGTTTGAAATTTTTTTTTTATTTTCTCGTGTTTTTTTTCGGGGAATTTTCGTTTTCGTTTTTCGTGTTTGCGATTTTCGTTTTTTGTTTGCAATTTATGTACTTTGCTTGCGCTTGTTTTACTTGTGATTGTGCTTGTGTTGATTCTTGTGTTTGTGCTGGTTCCTGTGTTTGTGCTTGTACTCGTGCTGATTCTTGTGCTTGTGTTTGTTCCTGTGCTTGTGTTTGTGCATGTTTTGTGGTTGTTCTTATACTTGTGGTTGTACTTGTTTTGTGCTTGTGATTGTGTTTTTTATGCAGTTTTGTGATTTTTTCTCGTGTTTGAGGTTTTCGTGTTTGTGAATTTGTATGTTTGATTTCTCGTGTTTGCAATTCTCGTTTTCGATTTTCGTGTTTCGATTTTCGTTTTTCGTGTTTGCTTTTTCGTTTTCATTTTTTTGTTTTGATTTTTCGTGTTTGCGAATTTTCGGTTTTCATTTTTTTTGTGCGAATTTTCGTTTTCGTTTTTCGTGTTTACGATTTTTCGTGTTTGCAATTTTCGTTTTCGTTTTCGTGTTTGCGATTTTTCGTTTTCATTTTCGTGTTTGCGAAATTTTCGTTTTCATTTTCGTGTTTACGATTTTTCGTGTTTGCGAATTTTCGTTTTCGACTTTCGTGTTTGTTTCGTTTTTCGTGTTTGCAATTTTCGTTTCATTTTCGTGTTTGCGAAATTTTCGTTTTCATTTTCGTGTTTGCGAATTTTCGTTTTCGTTTTCGTGTTTGCGAAATTTTCGTTTTCATTTTCGTTTTCATTTTCGTGTTTGCGAAATTTTCGTTTTCATTTTCGTGTCGATTTTCGTGTTTGCGAATTTTTCGTTTTCGTTTTCGTGTTTGCGATTATTCGTTTTTCGTGTTTGCGAATTTTCGTTTTCATTTTCGTGTTTGAGATTTTCGTGTTTGCGATCTTTTTCGTTTTCGTTTTCGTGTTTGTGATTTTTCGTTTTCGTGTT
This sequence comes from Vesta saturnalis, assembly GCA_036346205.1. Lineage (NCBI taxonomy): Eukaryota > Metazoa > Arthropoda > Insecta > Coleoptera > Lampyridae > Vesta > Vesta saturnalis. Next base: position 130,650 of record JARFJB010001000.1, on the reverse strand, counting down.
TGCGTTTTTCGTTATCATTTTCGTGTTTGCGAAATTTTCGTTTTCATTTCTCGTGGTTGCAATTTCGTGTTTGCGAATTTTTCGTTTTCGTTTTTCGTGTTTGCGTATTTTCGTTTTTGTTTTTCGTGCTTACGATTTTTCGTATTTGCGAATTTTCGTTTTCGTTTTTCGTGTTTGCGATTTTTCCTTTTTCGTGTTTGTGTGTTTGTGTGTTTGTATGTACCTGTGCTTGCGCTTGTGCTTGTACTTGTGATTGTGCTTGTGTTGATTCTTGTGTTTGTGCTTGTTCCTGTACTTGTGTTTGTGCTTGCGCTCGTACTGGTTCTTGTGCTTGTGTTTGCATGTCCTGATTCTTGGGCTTGTAATTGTTCCTGTGCTTGTTTATGCTTGTGCTCATGCTCGTGCTTGTGGTTGTGTCTGTGTTTTTGTAAAGCTAACTTTCACAGGAGACAATTTAGAATACAATCTCCGATACTGGACCAACCCCTAGTCTGACCCAGACCAAATCCGATCTCTCAAGGCTAAAATACGATCCTTACATGGACATTAAACTATGCGAAAAATGGCATTATAAAAAATACTTTGTTATACATTATTGATATTAAGTTTCTTGTTGTACATGAGATTAATTTGGTAGTGATTACCTTGAGCGACAACTAGATTTAATTATGACCCATAATTAAAGCAAAAGGATTGCGACACATTGTGACTCATATTTAAAACCAAAATATATTGCATGTAAATAATACGTATTAAAAAAGGTAAATAAATAAAAGCGACATTCCTTAATTTTCGATAATTACAATTGCTGTAAGCAGGTTAATCAATTAGTTAATTACACGTTTTATTTTAAATCAATTTCATTTTAAAATATATTCAAAGGAATTTTCACCACAAGAGGACCACAATCTAGATATGGGATTAAAAGGAACCTAATAATTTAATAACAACAATCATGCAATCTCTTTTTTGACAAAAAACGGAATCCTAATAAATATTAATAAACACATTTTAAATAGTCGCTAAACCGTACATTCACATTGTATAACAGGGTAATTAACTGATTATGCAATACCATTAACTGTTTATTGTCATTATAGTATTTAATAGTGTATTTTTAAATCAAATGTATACGTTATCTTTACCTTGATTAGTTTCTTTTAATACTAAAAAATATCCTACCGTTTATTAACCCTTAAAAATAGGTAAAAAAAAACGATCCTACGTGCGCATGCATTTGCCTATCCTTTAGGGGATCCCACCAAAAGGGCTCTTAATACAGACAAAAAGGTTGAAAATACTGTCAGGGTTGAAATGTACGTCCCCTCGCAGGCGGTCTTGTGACGTCAAAATCCAAAGCAGTGTTGCCATATGTTTAGGTGACAACTTTAACCGGCGTCATAAGTTTATTAAAAATAAGGGATGAAAATACACGTCCTATACGTAAGCGAGTAAAAAATAATTAGGGATAAAAAGAAAGGTTGAAAATACGATCCCACACGTGGGTGTATGTAAAAAATAATTAGGGATAAACAGGTTGAAAATACGGTCTCACACGAGGGTATATAAAAATAATTAGGGATGAAAAACGGGATGAAAATACGGTCTCACACGCGAGTGTGTAAAAATAGGGATGAAAAATGCGTCGTACACGTAAGCGAGTAAAAATAAGGGTGGAAAATCCGGTCTCACACGTGGATGTGCAAAAATAGGGGTGAAAAAACACGTCCTACACGTAAGCGTGTAAAAATAAGGGTGGAAAAACCGGTCCCCCACGTGGGCGGTCTTGTGACGTAAAAAAGCGGTGTTGCCAGATGCGTTAAGGTGTCCCCTTTCTACTCTAGCGTTTATCTCTGTGCTAATTGGACCCTTTTTTATTTTAAGCAAACGGGCACCGTTTCATGTATGACTTTCCCTATTTTGACTTATGTTATTCTATTCACTCCATATGCAAAAAAAAACCATACCCACTGCCGACCAGTGGGCTATGTGTTACCCCAGATTATACTGCCATTTTCGCGTGTAACAATATTACTTTCTGTAGGGTAAAGGGTTTTTCAATACAGATAGAAGTTTTGCGAACTCCACCAAGCCAATTTTGGTTTGGTTTTCTCACCAAAGGTGCTTATAACATTTTTTACTTACATTCTTAGAGATGATTTGCTCCCTAATAAACTTTAGATAAGGAAATTTTCCTACCCTTTTACTTGGAGCAATGTCTAACCTGATGTTCAGGACGAATACACAATGGCAATTTTTTCCATAAAAGCTGATATTCGTGGCACACATATCCGAAGTTGCAATATTATCGAAATGGAAATTTGGTTTACACAAAGGAATTGCTAAGTTTATTTGAATTTCCTTTATTATGCGTTGCTATATATATATATATATATATATATATATATATATATATATATATATATATATATATATATATATTTACTTACTACTAGCGATTTTATATTCGTTTTCTTTTTGACGGTGAATGGGTATCTAATACTAAATTGAAATTTAGTTGCATGAATGTTGCATGATTCAAAGTGGAATTCTCAGAATTTATTATGCCATGACATAGTGGGTTCTTCAGGCCGGATTTTGGAAAACAATCAGTTATTACTAGTTATTACATTACATCGCAAGTAGATCATAACGTTGCTGCCCTCTAAACATTCGTGACGTTATTCAACTAAACGCGACAACTGGATATAGAATCGTTGGTATTAAGACTATTTTTATTTAGAAGATCTGCAAAGTCGGTTAGCTAAAGAGGAAGCTTTTAGATGACTTTAGTAATGCTTAGTTATTCGAAAAAGAGGATCCTAAGTTTGAAGAAAATATAAGATAGTATTCGGGTAATATTCACCCGAATGTTCATGAATGATAACATTGTGAGCTATGGCGAAAATTACATGTAATATTGAAATAACAGACTTAGAATTCTGTGATACGCTATCTACATTGTAATAGTGGTAAAAAAAAGAAAGTATCTGTACAAATGTGTTAAAGTCACAAACCAATAAATTCAATTCTCAAAGAAAGTAAAGTGCAACCTTTCGTACGTAAAATCTTAAATGTTAAATGTAGGCGACGGGAAGAAGCTTGCAAGGTTCAGAATTCCTATAATCAATTAACTTTATACCTTAATCTATCTATATCTTGAAATGAAATTTGGTAAAATTTACAATGTAAATATCAAAACACAATGGAAAAAACAACAACTTAACACATAGCATGGAGGCGCAAATTTCCATTTTCTTAATGATTGACCGGAAAATACCACTAAAACCTCCAATCTCTTTCGGAACGGCAAGGTGTTGCAGAATTGCAAGCTTTATAACGTCAACTCAACTAATTGTTTCGTTTAACTTAAATTCGCAATTTTAACAGCAAAAATTCAAACCACATCCAGCTGACTTAATATTTGCTTCACTTAAGTCTATCTATACACTATTAATTTATTTACATAACGTATTTTTATTTTTATATAAGCAACATTTTATTAAAGCCGTTTATATATAGCAGCTAATTGTCCATCTGAACAAAGAGAAGCCGGGGTTATTTACTCGATACACAAATTTACCAAAACAATAATAAGATAGTATAATCCAATGCACACTTTTACTCCCAAAACAAAATAGATACGCACTAACCATCCAACACTTAATCTTTCTTTTTAAAACATCCAACGAAAACGCTAACACAAAGCTTCCCGGGGTTGACAGATCCTTTCTTTTAATCCACACTAATTGAAGGGGGCAAGTCTCCACACTCGATAACTTCAGTAACCCGTCATCTTTTACTCATTTCCAAAAAAGTGTTCCATATATAACTGCATGCTGAACTTTTCCCAAGAAAATCATCGATAAAGACGTTACCCAGAATTGCGATATCTGCGTCCGGCTTTTGAATAACAAGCCTATTCTACCGTAATGTTCCTCACTAACATAAAATACATATATTAAATTTCTTAAGACTTCTTATGAAAACAACCAATCGAATACCCAAGACGAAGCTATTTCCTTTTAACGAACTTAAAAAAACAAATTTGTAATACACTTCACGAAAAACTAAATTTATCGAAATTCTACAATGCGATGTTCAGATATATGAATATTCAAAAAAATTCTACGATTACTTCATGAACGTATGACAAATATGACACAAAAATATGCTTCAAACAAGTCCTGATTTGTGAAATATGCAACACACCATATGTGTCACGTGGCCTTAATATGCATATTGGGCTTAGTGGGCCTGACCAGCAACTAATAGCCTGACCTGTACCTAATAAATATCTACTAGCCTGACTAGAATTCTGTCCATCATCCCGTTTCGATTTACCCTGCACCTACATTATTATCCTGACCAGCATCCCGTACTAATTTATCCTGCACCTATATTATTATCCTGTCTAGCAACCAGTATCCTGATAAATAACCAAGTATCCCCGACCAGTATCCCGTATTGTTATCCTGACCAGCATCTCGCATTTACTCATCTACGCACACGTTTGGGTAAGACATACTTGGTGGTCTCCAGCCCCAAGGAAAGTGCCTAAACGTAGCAAGTGTATGAGGTGCGTAGTTTGCCGGAGGTTCTGTCCCGTAGATCTAAATATTACAACGCCAATAATGATCTCTTTCCATATAAGATTCTTGCACAAAATAGAAAGGCCACATCATTTATCCTATCTTCTTGCTGGTAAATCGTCCCGAAAAGAGAACTAAATGATAAGCTAGGAGAAGTACCTAATTATACGAAGGTTAGGCCCTGAATTATTAGCTACTCCTACTACATGCACACTTACCGTAACGATATTAACCCTGTAAACGTTGCCGGTAGTTTCGACTCCGAAGACACTATTTCGGTTGCCCATGTACCAGTCGGAATGTCCTGTCAATATGTATATAATTGTCATATTACCAACATTCCAGACAACCGCACTAATTACCAGTTATGTTGTTCATAAGTAGTGTAATAATAATTGTTCCTGTTAACAATTCCTGACCGGAGTTCCATTCATTTAATGGAAACAAACATAACTCCCCAAGACCTGTGTATTACCAACACCCTAACTTTCATACTTAATTTCAAATGTAAATACCCCACTCACTTGTAAATAATCCCTTGTAAGCCTAACTCCAGGTTATACACATTTAATTACACTGTCATAACCTGTTCCTTATTTAAGTAACCGTTTTCGTAATGAAAAGATACACATTATTAAGACAGCTGTGTAAACATATATATTACATTAATGCCCAAACAGGGCGATCCCAATTCATATAATTTACCAGCCAGCGGTGTCCTATAATATTTCAACCCTGGGACCACCAGAATCAATTTTTAGTTGCCAATTTATTTATTTTAATTCAATATTTAATTACGTTTGTTTATTTTATTATTTCCTTTTTAGAGTTTGTTCTATTTCATTTTATTACAACCGAATAAAGTTGCTATAACCTGTTGTGACTCATTCTTTAGTTATTCACAAAGTAGTGATAATCTTTAACCTCGACTCAAAAGACGAAGAATAAATATGCAGAGCTGAAGGGCTTATAGGAATTTTTTGCCGCTAAATTAGGCATCGTATAAAAAAATTAAGTACAACATAATTAATCGATATGTTTAAGGTCTATATGTTCGTACATTTATATTTCCAGGAGAAATGAAAACAAGCTTAAATACGAAATTTGAAGTACGTACGTTTTTTCGTTCTAGAGTTATCGTGGATACTAACATACATCCATACACCTCACACACACACATACATCTGTCTGCGCACACGCACACGTACACGCACACGCTCACGTACACGCACACGCACACGCGTACTCCACTCACTCACACGCTCACGTGTACACACACTCACACGCACACGCATACGCACACACACACGCACCCAAATGTTATAAAATGAGCTAATAAGTCTAATAAGTTAGTGAAAAAAGCGTCGATTGCATAACCTTTAGTAGGTTGGTTGTAAATATTATACTGAAGCTTAAAAGTATTAAGTTAGTGGATAATACTGGTTGGGCCTGTGACCGGATGTTCAAATTGTATTGTGGTGCTTACCTCAATTGAAAGAATAAAAACAAAATGATACACTCAAACGTGTAATTCCAAAAAGTTTACCACTTTAATGGGTTCGAACCCCTTTGAAGGAATATCTTTTTAAGTATGTATTAAACCAATTTTAAATTTATATTAAATAAAATCCAACTTTGGCTTTCTAAATTTCTTAATGTATCCCTGACGAACCCTTAAAAATTAAGTACACCTTATACAATGTGGAAACTCCATTAATCTATATGATAGAGACAAAATCTAAAAGGGATGTAGTGATTTAAATTACAGCGCATATGAAAAAAGTTTCGACTAGTTGAATGCAAATTATCTTTAAATTCCAGTCAAATATTAAGCTGCACATCGTCGTTTAATTTTGTCACAGGACGGCCGGTTTTTGAAAGATCCCTTACAGTACCGTGTTCTTGAAATTTATTTTCTATTCTGCTGACTGTGGAATGGCTTATTTGCTCATCAGGATATTTGTGTCTGAAAAGTCGACATACTTCTTCATACTTTGTTGTTCTGTGAGCGATGCCATTTTGGTCAAACAAGGTTATTAATACAGTAAACACTAGTACTATACACAGGGAATTAAAAGCGCACTAAACGCATTGCTTGTCAAAGTGAAAACAGGGTTTTGTTTGTTATTAAACCCCGGTAACTATGATCAGTCTATTAATTTAGATCAATGTTTTTAACTGTAAGACCGTTTTTCTTGAATTTTTTCTTATGTTACCTATTCAAAGTTTTATATCGTTGAAAAGAGATTAAAAAACTACCGAAGTAAAAATTAAAAAATATAGGTTGTCATTTAAAAAAAATATTGATGACGTCACAACTTTCAAAACAATCTGAAAAAACCTTTTTTAGATGTTGTCTCTATCATACAGATTAAAGGAATTACCGAATTTATCCGCTACTTAATTTCCACACTGTATAATAAGCTGTGATATACACTTCTGTAACAAACAAAAAATTTAAAAAACGAACGCGTTTCGATAGGTACGCTATCATCATGAGCGGTCGACTAGAATGATAGCGTAGCTATCGAAACGCGTTCGGTGTTTTTTAATTTTGTGTGGTAGGTGGGTGTATTTTTGTTTTCTTACAGATCCTGCCGCAGTTCCAGTTGTAATTAGCAAAGTTTTAAATTATTCTTCAGTTAAATACAAATAACTATTTATATTTAAAAAATTACTCAATTGCGTGCAGGAATAATCCATTTACCGGTATTTTCCATGAAAACCCCAATATAACCTAATCGTATATCAAATAAGTGCGTGATTAATATTTTAACAAATGCTAACCTGTTGATTGTGTAACTTTTCAAGTTGGTTCTGAATAGTCATGCAACGCCACAATTTAATTTTTTTTAATGTGTGTAACCAATTTTTGTTTACAATTGTCTACAATTATTTTTTTAAGCCATTTCGTGATTAGACAAAAATTTCCTAAGTTTATTAGCAACGTATCTAAATGAATAATGTAAAAGGTTGCAACGCTGTGAGTTTAAGATTCAATTATGAGTTTCCCAGATTTTTTTCATATCTACATACTTCTTAATCGTTCGTATACGTTTGAATTAAATCTTTGTTCTATATTAAAGGAACTGAATTTATTAGTGTTGTAAAACGGTAGAAATTCTTTGAAGTTTAAATGACTGTTTGATAAAAAGATTATGAATTAAGAGATTTTTGTCAATACCTATCACGCACGGAGTGCATAGTACTTCCCCTTGATGGAAAAGTTGAGTAAATGTGCCGGCGTTTTAATTTAAAAGTAAAAAAAGCCTTATGTTCTGACATTCCAATGTATTCCTTTGTTCAGTTTTCTAATATACAGAAAATTTTGCTTTTATGGGTAATAGAAGGTATGAATCCTTCACTGTGAGTTACAAGTCATGATAAAGTTTGGCCGCGTGATGGAAACTGTTCTGTTGGCTGTTCTTAACTAATGTTGTTATCATAACTCAAAAATACTAAGTGCTACACAAAAACTTTCTATTGAAAATATGTTCAGCATAAATGTATCTTTGCATCAGATTTCTTGGAATGTTACATCTTTTCAACACTAATTGCAATTGAAGGAGGCACTAATGGGAAAAAAATCATCAAGGTTGCCACGTCTTGACTGTGTAGCTATGTACATTTGGCCCAGAACAAAAATATTTGTTCTTAGCATTGCGATTTGCTTTGGTTGTTAGCGTTTACATTTTGGTGCTTTAAACAGCAAAAAGTTATTTTTATGATTTGGGGTCGCAAATGATTTGTTTTTTCAATAAGCACCTCGTTCACAAAAGTTTCATACTACTCGTGACCTTTTCCTAAAAAGATTGACACAACGTTTTTGTCTTCACTAATGTGGCCTTGAAGATTGACTAGTTCATTATTCAACTCAAGGAACGGATTTCCACTCTTCCAAATAACATCAGTCAAGCTTTTCACATCAGACAGAAAGTCTTCTAGCTGCTTCGCCATTTAATCATGATGAAAGTAATCATAGTCATTATATTGGATGTCCTGATAGCCAGAAGAGATTTTAAAATCTTCAATTTGCTTTTTTACTTCAGGGGCAAAGAGTGACCAGTTTACAAGAGAAATCTCATTTTGGGTTAAGCCGATTACTCCACCGGAATCCTTCAGTATTTTATTTAATTGTTCATGAGCTTGATCGATTGCGATAGAAGAGAAACGATTTTGTGATCTATTTACAGTGAATCTTCTTATCTTGAACTGCTCAAGCACTGATATTGGTAATCTTTTCATGTCATTTACATGTATAGGGACCCATCTAGCACAGTGGAAGAGGTCACATGAAAATAAGAGCCCTCCGAGTCGTTACAAAGCTGTTACGTAGAGAGCAAAGTTTTGTTCCCGGTGAGCACGCACAAATATCAACAATAGAGCCTCCAAGGACCAAAATGCAAAAGTAGGATATTTACTATTATTCTGTAGCCTACGATCAAAGTTAATCTCAGGAGATAATTTCTGGTGGGCTTCATTGATAAGTTCCAGTAGTCCTACATAGGTTACTTGGTGTGCATTCCCAATTTTTGTAATATGTACAGCTTTCACGAATCCATCTGCAATACCCTGAGACGCTCTCCCAGCTTCGATAAGAGCTCCAGTCCATCCTAATTCCTGCAATATATCTCCGATTGCTTTTGCAGTATGCTTTTCAGTATGAAACCCTCCTAGCTTGATCACGCTATCCCTTATAGATTCGTGGCTCCATTGAAGTCTTTTCATTATTGCGTATACCGGTTGATCTACAGTGATGACAGGAATCTGTTCTGTATTTAAATACTATACGGCTGTTTTAACCTATTACATTGCTTGTAAAATCATGCTAGGGTCACTTGATGATTGCTTAAATAGAGGGAACAATACGTTGATGTTAAGCTCCACTTTCGTCAATAGTCTTTCATAATAGGTTGACCACGTTAGTTTTGAATCGTCTATTAGTACATTATTGCTGTCAAACTGTCAAACTTGTTTGTCCCATTCCTCTTTTTTCTTGATGTTTTGAAAAACAATTTCACTTTCTGTTTGTAATGTTTCACTTTGCAACACATTTGGCTCCGAATTTAAACTTCCAGTCAGTTGAGGCAAGTTTATGAATTGTTTTTTGGAGTACTATTGATTAGGGGGAAATTTCTTTTACCTTCATTATGCTCGTCGCTCTTTGCTTGAAAAAGTGATATTGCAGTCCCATGGAATGACTTTTTCGAAGTTCTTGAAGATGGGTTATGGTTGATGTTATCAATCGTAGCCACAGATATTTAACCCTATTATAGTTTATTGAAAAGCCAATGTGATTCAATTCATTTATCAGAATCGAACTTTGGAATTTTGAATGAATGAGAAGCCCAAGATAAGCAGGCAATGGAAGTTCGTGAGATTAAGATACTTCAGTTTATATGTGATGAGCTGGGATGTTGAGAGAGTTTTCTGCTCATGTTCCATGTCATCAAAATAAGATGGCCCGTGTATAATGAGACCGATTAGACATTTAAGGTGAGCAGAAACAGAGTTTATTTGACAAAATTATACCTCGGCAAATGAAAGCTGCTTTTGAAAGCGTACGATAATCGTTTGAAGGAGATGTGGACACTAAGGATGTCTTAATGATGTTTCTCATTGCTTTAGATCACACTAAAATTACTTCATTCCGGAAAACTATCTCCTTTAAAATTAAAGGAAAACGTTGTAAAATAGCTATTTTCAGTCTTTCCAGAACAAATTTCCTCTTGCACAAAACTGAAAATTTCTTCCAGTATCTCACTATTTCAATTGTCTCATTAGAGTCATGATCATCGTGTGCTACGTGAAACTATTGTGAAGGTTAGTTTTTTTTACTTTTTACTCCGCCAACAAAGAACCATGATTGAATCCTTAAATTAATTAATTATGCACCATTAAATATTGATAAGAATAAAATTAAAAGATAACCGTTAATTGTAAATAGAGATTTTTGTTTGTTTCAAAATTAAAACTTATCAAGTACTGTAAACAACTGTTAATATAAATACAAGTTTTCTTTTTGTTATTCCGAAAATAAAACTTGATAAGTAGTAATACAGTTTGCATTCAAACGGACATGTTAAATGGAAATTACATTCAAAACCTTTTATATTAATATTAGAGAATGATAAGAAACCAAAGCATTCAAATAGACTTTATTACCCGATCAATCTAATTAAAAGAGTTTTAAATTAATATATGCAAGTGATAATTAACACCATCCTTATAAATTAGTTGGTTTTAGTTGCATTGTTAAGTAGCAGTTTTGATATAAACACGTAAAGTTAAATCTGAAATGCTTTCTATGAATTCCAACTACAAAAGAACGTATCTAATCTTTTACTATTGTATAAAATTTTGTATATTTAAATAACGCGAACACCGACAGATGTATCAATCAGTAACTAGCTTCTGGAATTGCGTGATTTTGAGTTTATATAAGTGTTATTAATTAATAATTAAACCGTTAGATCGAATCAGTATTTTGTGTTAATGGAAACTGGTCAAATTTTAAATCAACCGTTCATAAAGAATAATTTTAGCACGACGAAAGAAATATTAATTGAGTTTAATATCAATTAAAACCAATTGTTACGCTGTCGTCTGATCGTTCAAATTATGAAATTTCCAGCCGTTCCCCACTTTTAAATGTCGTACTCTATATAGGTTGGTGCTTTCACAAAAATGATTATCTTTTCGTTCTCACTGTAGCAAGTATAGGCGAACCTAAAGCTTACTGATGAGTATGAGGTAAAGAATAGTTTAACAATTGATTAATCTAATTAAACTTAATAACGACTCGCTCTGTAATTAAGTTCGAAACCTGGTTAATTTGTTCCGATAAGTAGCAAGGAAGTTACTTGATTGATTAAACCGTAATCAGTGAAATTTGAATAATTCACAGAGCTCATATTTATTATTCATTTTCATCCATCATTGGTGAAGGAATTTTGTTTGTCAAGGGGACCTGTGACCTTTATCTAGCGTATCCGCCGTCCGCCCATATTAATTGAGTTTTAGGTACATCTTCTATCATAAGGCTTAGACCCTGAAATTTATCCTCCACTGGGAAACCCGACGCAGCCGTTTGGAAACCGTACACGTTCAGGATTGGACCCAAAGACCGACTGGACAGTATTTTATTTTTGGATGGCGCCCAAATCCGTTTTCTAAGCCCTGGAACGAAGAACCCGTCATCCGTATACCGCCCAGGAGTTGACACCGACATAAAATAAAATACCGTAACTTATAAGTAAAATTAATAAACATATTTCCAAACGAGTCTTAATTTTTGTGTTGGACTTCGTTGAGGGCAAGCTTCACTTGCCACCACCGAAAACCATTACATTATTCAGAACGACGATTCTAATTAACAAAACAGTATGTGTGATACTTCAATTGAATTGCAACAGCACGTTTTCATCCTTCAAGAGTAATGCTTTTTTTCTAAGCTGTTTAGTAAGGTCTAATTTTTGAAATGAATGTAAACATTTTTGTAATTCTCGGTTTGCTACAGAAAAGACACATATTGGAAGATTTTGAAGTTTTTTAGTTTACGTTCAAGTTTATCTGGACGCCTACTGTTATTGTGCCATTTAGAATTGTTGGTCATCCAGTTTTCAACAGTTGCCTCTGATAATGGCAATAATACATTGATTGTGACACCAGCATTGCGAAATTGCTTCCAGTTTTTAATAAAACCTTGATAAGCTTTAATTAAGATACATTTGTTGGCTCCAGAAGTGCTACACCGAAGATCCTTAGTCGTAACTTTCTGGTAAATTATACAGTGCTCGTAATCCATTTCACCTATATCCTAGAACAAAATCTCAAATGTAATGATGCCCATCTTATCGCGTACAAATTTATAGTTTAAAACAAAACTAAAACACACGTTTTGTCAGTAACGCATTAAACAGTGCAAAATTATGTAGGTAATTTGCTTTTATTTGAAAAAGCGCGTGGTGCTTTGTCGAAAGCAATTAAAAGTTGTAACAGTTCTCACGTTGGGACTCGTTTTGTAACGGGGGTGTTACCTGCGGTTACTACTTTGCTTGTATACACCTGGCTACAAAGAATAGCATTTGGGTTCTTTTTCAATCTTTTATAAATTCAAAATCGTGATTAAAGCTCTATACTGTTTTTCTGAAAATGTGAAACGATTCAATTTTAACTAATTGGTTTTAATTTACGAAAGTAACGTTCATTAACTAAACTTTACTTTTATTGTTATCACATTTCTGTTTGTGTAAATGAACTTTAATAATTACTCAACAAATTGCGTTTTCCTTTCATCGCGACGCTCCAGCTAGCTTAATAATTTAACAAATGGTTATTTTTATCATTCATCAAAATTATCCTCAATCTGATATTGATTACCTGTATTTTGTAATCAATTGAACTTGCTTTCTTCAGTATTTACATATTCAGTGTTTGTATAAGCTTTTTACGCTTGTAACAGTCAATAATAAAGAATGAATCAAGAGTGATGACATTTAGTTAAACCAAATTCAATATGCAGACTGTTTTGTTTACAGCATTATATAAAAATGATTCTAATTCTATGTCAGTATTTTTCTTAATAATTAACATGCAAAAACAATCCTTTACAAATGATCAACGAAACATAGTTTCGTCCAGCATTTGTATCTAAACATAAATTTAAAAATAATAAAATACCAATTTTCATTTATTTATACTATCAAAAGGTTCTTACTTGTTATCACTTCGTTCGAACTGGTGACGTAATGCTTGCGTTCCTTAGACCGGTGAAGAGGCCTCAAATAGGTTATAGACTGCTGGCGCCTTGCTCTCTTTGTTCCTTTCAATATCTTCTTTGGATCTTTGTTGAGGATGACTACGATTCTAATTTTCTTTCATCAGTTAATGCTTTTCGTAAATAATTGTTCGATATATTTACACTAAACAGTTTTTACTTAATTTTTCAGTATTAATTACAAACGGCGTGCAAGCGAGCTACGAAAAACCATGCTTTTAATTATCAATGTTTTTTAGTTATTATACTTTATATATAGATCTGTTATACTAGATCAATTGTCTTATTTTATATTTATCATTCGCTGTCGTAACATCAACTTGGAACACTTTCAATACGCACTTCAAACGCGATTGTAAATTATTGTGCAATCCTTTTATTACCACCAACTTAATAACATTTACAATTTAATCCGTTTTATCTTTTCCTTCTCACTGATAAGGAAAATATCACTTATATTCTCATAACACAGTACTAACTGAATTTTTATTATAATTTCACAATTTTAATTGCAGCATAACTTAAGCTGCTGCAATCGCTTTCCAACGATTTAGTTACCTCAACCAACTCTAATCGCTTTTCATCTTAACATTAATTGCGTCTACTCCATTCAATGTTATTTAACCGCGGGAAATTCGAATTGCTAATGCCTCCATTACAAAGTATCTACCATGGTACATGGAATACCGATCGTCGAACTTACGGTATGAAAAAGGAAATTTTTCCGTTCGAGCTGTGAATTGTTTTTAATAAAGCTAATCTCTATAAATTACAAGGCTAAGATCATTTATTAATAATTTTATCAATCTGTGAATAGAATTAAAAAAAAAGACAAAAGTCATGTAGTGCTTTTTAATGTATTATGTGTACAAAACATAATTGTTATTGTGGACAGTGATAATTCTTAATAGCGCATAACCTTGTGGTTGTAACGATTTGATTCTCAATTTCTGTGCGATGGAAAATTTTAACATTAAGGAGATAAAATAAGAACTAGATAAGCATGAGATCAAAGCAAAAAATTTTAAAAAGGCATTCTTGGGTAAACTTTTACTTCATATTAACGCTGGAAATATTTTGGTTCATATAATTGAAAAATCTGAAATACATGCGGATAAGTTTCATAACTGGCAAGTGCAATATATATATATATATATATATATATATATATTGAGATGGTTAGAAATAAGCATAATACAGAGGCTAGAGTTATCGAGCTTTTTTATAGTGTGAAAATTTAAATAGTTTTGAGAATGTATACAGTTCGTTTTTAATAAGAAAATTAGTAGACGAGAGGAAAAATGTGGTTTTGATATAACAAAACAGGCTTTTTGGGGTTTGCACAAGGTTGTTTTATTCATAAAAGCAATGAGCAATGATATTTGTGGGTACGATTAGTTTCGGTGAACATATTTCAGTAATTTTACAGTTTAATCAATTTATTTAAGCATTTTACACACTTTACAGATATTAATCACATGAAGTAGGACAATTCTAATATGTAGAATACGTATAGATATACGTACAATGCATGAACTATATAAACTGTAAAAAAAGGGTTATGGTACGAACACTATATATTAGTATTACACAGACAAAGGGTATAAAAAGTGCAGAAGAGGTGGTAGTGATTTGTTCAAGTAATTTAGACGTTTTAAATGCAATTTACAAGTAAGCATTTTAAACACTTTACAGATATTAATCACATGAAGTAGGACAATTCTAATATGTAGAATATGTATAGATATAGATACAATGCATGAACTATATAAACTGTAAAAAAAGGGTTATGGTACGACCACTATATATTAGTATTACACAGACAAAGGGTATAAAAAGTGCAGAAGAGGTGGTAGTGATTTGTTCAAGTAATTTAGACGTTTTAAACGCAATTTACAAGTAAAATTATATTAAGTTAGGTTAAGTACTATATTTAAGAATTTTGCAAATTTACAATCTTTATAGGATAAGTTAAGTTTAGAATCAACTATAAAAGCACATAATAGTAGGTTTCCCTCATTTTCATAAAGAATTTAACAATATACATGTAATCTGAACATAAAATTAGAAAAGTTGGGTTAACTCCCTAAATTTAAAATATGAAAATGTAAATTCTGTTAAAATTAAGTTAAATGGTTTGAAATAAATGTGTTCTGATATAGTTTTTTATGTAGATTCAGAATATGTAATTGGTTTAGGTGTAAAATATAGAATTTCTTATATATAAGTAAATTTAGATTTTAAGTTGTCAAAATGCAAAGCTTCGAAGCGAAATAGGGCTTGTGAGTTGCCCTGATTCCAAATCTGTATTCAAAAAGCAAATCCGACTTGTTTTAAAAAAGTTACAGCATAATTTGTATTTTAGTTAATTTAACAATTTTGTTTAGAGTTAGACCAATCAGATGCTGGGATCTTTTGTGTGTAATGTAAAAAAAATTGAAAATTTGGTATCCAAGAGAAATGTATAAAAGGAATTGCTCCTGATTTCTCACTCTCTTGCCTCTTGCCTTTTGCTTTTGCCTTTTGAAAATTTTTGTGACTAACAAGTCATAGTGTTAATAGTATTGGTGTTTAACATGTAAGTTACAAGTTTCGTTTACATGATCGGTTTTGAAACGCGATCAGCGTAGAGTCGAGATCTCAGAAACAATTGTTTTAACCTATAACAAAATTTAAAAATTAGGTTACCGATTATAAGTGTCGATAATATTATAGTTGTTTCAATTTGAATTCGTGTTCAAACATCGGATGATGTGCATTTTTTTATGTTAATAAAATCATTAAATTATTTTGGATTTGATGTTTATTTTTCTTGAAAGTGACGCAGAGTATTAAATAAACTAAATTCCATAACGGCATCTAAAATAAAAGTGCAAGTAATTAAAAATTTATATGAAAATAAAATATAAATTTTAATCCGAAAAATTTAGTAAATATTTAAACCAACATTTAAACATACAATTTAAAATAAAGTGCTTATCTAAAAATATATGAGCAATATTACGTTACATCATATTTACCACGAGGAAGAGATGTTCAGCAGTAAATTGGATTTGGATTAATTATGGAAAATTAAGCAGCACCATTGTGAACAGGAAGGCAGTATCATCGATACGTGGGAAGAAGTCTACGTCCAATATTTTAATATGGAACAAGCCTAATGAAAAGTGCAGCAACACATGTGAGTGAAATTTTACTATCATAACCCATTATTGCATTGATTATTTTTTGATATCCTGTATTTTTGTTTTCGTTTATTATGTATAAATGTTTGTACGACAACATGTTATCAATATCTGTAAAGTAAATGAACCGGTGTAATTATCATTATAATTTTATTTTGAATAAAAACATAATTGTACTCACACATTTTAGATCATTTGTTGAAATTTTTGACAGCCTGCATTTAATTAAGTCAGTTAGGACGCAACGCATGCGTTATTGTGCAGATTCCAATAAAGTCAGTTTCACACAGAAACCACTTATTATAAATTACAATTTATTTGACGTAAACATTTCCATCTGTGAAATATACATTTCTATCGTTTCACGTTTACATTAAATTACAATTATAATAATTATAATAATTTAAAAGGTTAAAAGTTATTATTGATTTTATTTGCCAACAATAAGTTTAAAAGCAATTTGAACTCTATTCCCGAAGAGATTTTGGGTTAGTCCGGAGCATATTTATATATAAGTAACATAATAATTATTTATTTCAGTTAATCATTTAATAATACAGTACAATATATATATATATATATATATATATATATATATATATATAGGGTGAACCTTATCTAAGCCGCCAAAATTAAAGAAGTACTAGAACTCATCATTCTAAGCAAAAAAGTTCATATGTACATGGGTCCGGAAATGTTTCGTTTCGAGATACAGGTGTCAAAGTTGAAAAAAAATCGCGTTTTCTTCAATATCTTTCGACTGTTTCGAAATAGTTTCATGAAATTTCGTATACGGGTTTTTGGGATGACAAATTCAAATTTGTGGTCCATTTAGTTGTGGTTTCTAGAGGCGCCATCGGCAACCATTTCGACCACTTTAAATCTTTGCAACTTTTTTGTGCTACACTGTATGCCATTTTGGACTAAAAAAATCGATTCTCCTGTCTTTTCTGCTACAAAAAGGTATATCTGAGTGAAGTCGCTAGAGCAACCCTTTCCGAGAAAAATCCAACATTAAAAAGAAAAGAAAAAAATTAATATTAAAAGTATACATGTTGTATGTCTAGGCATTCTATCGTATTTAATTATGGATTTTTTATTAAAATTTTATTATCAATGAACGCAAAGAGACAGATAAGTACATAAGTAAGTTACTTAGTAACAATTAAAAATTCCTATTGATAAACCTGTCAAAAAAATACCCTCCGAAAATGTGTATGCATCATGAGTTTTAAAATCATTTTTCTCGGAAAGGGTTGCTCCTAGCGACATCACTAAGATATACCTTTTTTTAGAAGAAAAGATAGGAGAATCGATTTTTCTAGTCCAAAATGGCATACAGTGTGGCAAAAAAAATTGCTACGATTTAAAGAGGTCGAAATCGTTGCCGCTGGCGCCCTCTAGAAACGACAACCAAATGGACCACAAATTTGAATTTGTCATCCCAAAAAAACCCCTTCTACGAAATTTCATGAAACTAATTTATAAAGAGCCATTCTTTTTTTTAAGTTGTTGGGGTCGATGCCCTCTTCAAAATCCCAAAAATCCCTGCCATTCCTCCGTGTGCGCCACCCTGAAATGACGTCACAGCCCATTTTCACTCATATGAAAGATAATACAATTTTTCACAATTAATGCTCTATTACTTTTTTTAAAATACTTTATAGATCTTTAGCTATGCATACATAACAAAACGGTTAGAGAAGTCTAATAAAAATATAGGAAATAAGATGTAGAGCTCTTTTTCGTCTATCCAAAAAGCCTTTTAGCGCTTACAGAGTTATTGGTATAATATTGCACATACCGTAATTATTTTCTTAATACCGCACAGTTCACTATTCCAAATCATAATGCAACATATTCAGTACTGTGGCATTCAGTGCACATCTGACTGCAACTGCAAAGTCCTATTCTTCAAGGACATCGAGAACCACAGCTTTTCTTGCGTGCACCGCACAAACTGTCCGGCGCGACCGATGAACCAGTTGGATTCGGTTCTAGTGATAGTCCAATCCGCTTCCATCCCCACTGCGTGGCGGACAGGTTGTTTACAAGCCATAACTGAACCTAGAATGAAAGTTTTAACTACCGTAAAACGGGGCGAGTCGAACCCCCGATGCGACTTGAACATTTTGTGGCGGTTGGTTACAAATTATCACTGTAGTGCACCGGAACGGTATTTGACGAAACTACTTGGCCATTCGGCGCGTCATTATCTACTTCTTTGAAAACATAATTGTTTGTTTATTTTTACCGGCGTATTTCGCAAGTGTTACTTATTTGAAAATAGGTAAGGAAATAGCACTTTTTCGTTGCTTGTATACTTCTGGTTGCACAGGGTCCCTACGATCTTTGCGGATAACGCCGTATTTTTTTTTAGTAGTAATTTATCTGAGAATAATATGTTAACCTCAAAATTAAACTATCTTGTCACACTGACTAGTGGCGTTTCATTTTATTTTTTTTTGGTGTCATTTCAGGGCCGACTTGAATATGGTGAGAAATTATGAATGAAAGCTGGGAAGTCGAAAATATAGAGACTACAGTCAAGAACAGTTAGACTTTGTTGTATCCCTTTATAGAAGGGGTAATTTAAGGCACCTCAGCGAAACTTATGGTATTCCATATGCCACATTGCACATAAAAGTGAAAGGACTCCACCAAAAGGAACCTGAGGTTAGTCTGCTTTATCAAAAGATGCGGAAAGTCACCTAGTTAGAGGTATTTGTATTGCGGCAGTTTGGGGGTTTCGTTTTGATCAAACTGACATAAAGGATATCGTCAAACTTACCTAGACAGAAGTGAGAAGGTGGTCTCCCAATTTACGAATAACCGGCCTGGGGAAACCTGGCTTCAAAAGTTTTGAGAAAGACATAAACAGAACGTGCCACAACGTTTGTCTCAGTCGATCGTCAATTATGATGAAACGAACTTTTCGGATGACCCCGGACGGGTCAAAGTAATAGTTCGTAAAAATTGTAAAAGAGACGAAAAGATAATTTACACTTCCAAATCTGCGACGCCGGTTATGTTTGCATGTTCAGTAGCGGGAATATTGCTTCCAGCCTGTGTAGTTTATAAGGCTGACCATTTATGGAACACGTGGACCGAAAACGGTCCACCTGGCTGTAGATATAATCGCTCACGTTCTGGATGGTTCGATGCTAACCTAACATCTTTTAAGACTGTTTTACCAACATAGTTCTCCCATATATTTCAAGATTACCCCCAGGTCCTAGAGTGCTAATTGGGGAAAATTTGGCTCTAAACGTTATTTCAAAATGAGAAAAAAATGAAATTCGTTTCATACTATTACCACCAAATAGCACCCAATTAACTTAACCTTTGGATTTCAATGTCTTCCGGGCAATAAAAGGAGCTTGGAGAAAAATCTTACAGGAATGGAAGAAGCACAACTAGGGCATTATCAGAAAA
The DNA here is from genome assembly GCA_036346205.1 of Vesta saturnalis. Classification (NCBI taxonomy): domain Eukaryota; kingdom Metazoa; phylum Arthropoda; class Insecta; order Coleoptera; family Lampyridae; genus Vesta; species Vesta saturnalis. Next base: position 110,659 of record JARFJB010001000.1, on the reverse strand, counting down.
CAAAATATTTCCCCGTCTCTTAAATTAAGCTTTATCTCTCATCGATGCGAATAATGACAACATTATTAAGTCAGGGTTTGAGGCAACCGGCGTATACCCTCTAAATAGTCAAAAAATTTTAGACAAATTGCCGAACACCAGCGCAATTCCAGAGCAAGAAACCAGTATGGTTGAGTCACTAAAAGAGATTTTCGAAAAATGGAGATGTAAGGCTGGAACGTCTGTTGGGGAAAAATGAAGTTGACAATATCTGGCGGTAAAAGCATCGCTTTGGAAGACTTACAAGTACCAGGGCCGTCGTCAGCACAACCCACTGTTAGAAAAAAACAAAGGGAAGAGCCCGATATCATCGTCCTCATCTGAAGGTGATTTCAGTGAGGGGCTATTAGATGACAGTGATCTAAATCGGGAATCATTCTCTGATCTAGAAGACGAAGGTGCACTTACTGATAATGATAATGTTCCTGTTCAGAATTCATCCGGTCTTACTCTAGACAGCCTGATCGACTTTAAAGCAGGCGATTTTATTTATGTTGAAATAAAAACCGCAATAGGAACCAACAGACAGTTTGCGGCAAACATATTAAGTTGTGAATCTAATAAAACTTGTCTGTAAATTATTATGGGCAAGCAATAAAATGTGAAATGCGTACATGTATCTCCAAGTAGACGATGTAGCTATTATCATCGAAAAATAGGAACTAAAACAAAAGTTATTGCAAGTTAAAAAAATGAGGCGAGGGCAGATAAAATTTAACGATTTGAGATCTTAAATTTTTTTATGTTGTATTACTTTGAGTTTTTTACGTTTACCAGTTAATTTGTTCTTTTATTTAGGTACCTTTACCTAAGTTCTGACTGATTATTCATAAGGATACTGATGATTTTCTTCTTTTAGTTTAAGGAAAAATATTTTTACATTATATTTCTTAGTAATAAACGCTTCTGTCAAAAAATCATCAGTTTCTTTGCTACCCTTATATTTTCTAAACATTATTTTTTATATTTTGGGGTTCAAGACGCCTCAATTGCGACTCTTCTTGCCTATATAATGCTAGTTTCTAGTTGAATTAAAGTCGCATCATTATAGGGCGGCTTGAATCCTACCCTAAAATATTTTGTTTTCTCGGACGTGGGAGGTTGAATAGTGTGTTGGGTAGCCATTGGTCCAAAGTAATCTAAACTAGTATTTGTTTCAATTAATTCCGTACGGTCCAACTTCTAAAAATCCAAATTCTTGAAAACGTTTATCAAGTCGGCCCGTTTTACGGTAACTAATTTTACTAGACTTATCACGAACAGATTACCCACCTGGTGATAAGCTCTAAATGAGTGTTGTCTAGCAGCGCTGCTTGTAGGAGGCAAACTTGATAACTTGAATTCGTCTGACAGACTATTCTGCCACCAAGCGATGAAAAAAAGTTATTTCGTTCAATAAAGTTTCTGTTGATTTGTTATAAATCATCAGCATCATTGACTCTGCGGCCTTGGCAATTTCGTCATGATCGACTTCTGAAGAATAGAAAACCTGAATTTCGTCGCGCACTTTCGGGTTGGATTCAATGAGCTTGAACACCTTCCTTTTGCCTTTATTATAGGCAGCCGAGGTAGTATCGCACCCAGACATAGCATGAATGAAGAGAAGTGACTTTTTCATGTCTCCCAAAGCATCTAAAATAACCAAGATGTCCGTATTATTGGCTACCGCGGCTGTTGGTCCCCTCTGGGATAGATCAATTCAAGTTTTTGCAATCAAGACATCTGCATCATTTTCTGCTTGATATGTGGTAACGCCAGCATCCTGAAATGCATTAATGAGCAAAGTTATCAGTACTTATTTTTTTTTCATTTCCAAGGAATTGCGCTGATAAAGTGTTTGTAGGTAAGTTGGGGCGCACATCGAGATCTGATGATGTTTTATAGATGTTTTTCGCTTCTACTCGTGCTAGCTTCCCCTGAATAGCCGTCGAATACTGCCGTAGATCAAGAAGAGCCCTAGTGACTTTCTACATAGTTTACGTAACAGCTGACATACTTCCTTGTACGTCGATGGTTTCTGCCACACAACAGTATGGAGAAGCAAGTCACCGTCTATCACATACAATACATCTGGAGGGATAAGTTTCTCGGAAGAAGAGTATGTTGCGAGCAATTCTGCGTGCGCTGATTTTTTAGTTTTACGCATCTCGTAGAAGACCCGCATCTGTCTGTATAACGCACAGAATTCGATTGAAAAACTGTTGTGGATATCCACAGGCTTCGTTGCCATTATTACAGTAGATGCCATGGAAGAAAGAGGCTTTACTTTGTCTTTTTGCCTTACGTGGAGTTGCTACAATTTCAATGGCCTTCGAATACAGAGGCTGATCAAAAGTAACGAAACAAGATTTCTGGTTTTGTTTTCGGCATTCGTTGGCAGCTAACGAAAGAGCAGTGTATATAGCTTACGGATTTCTAGGATCCAAGTTGATAAACGGCAATATTTGAACATCGCTAATTTCATATGCAAAACTCATACTTGTCTGCATATACCCGTCCCAACTGGGTTTGAATGGGTCACCGATACCACATCTGTACAGTACGGCACATAACCAGGAGAAGACTTTCCAAGCAAATACTCTTTTTCTACATTCTACAGAGAATTAAAAACAGAACACGATGACATGATAAAATACAGGGTGTTCCATTTAAAAAACAAAAGTAATGGTCATTTCAAATTTGCAAAAACTGACTATATTTTGTAAACACCCAGTATAGTATAATCAGGAAGTATGAAGGTCAAAAGATAGAGTAAGGTCTTGTTTACCCGTCTGCCAAACCTTACAGTTCTACTGTTAATATTAAAGTCTTCAGAACAATTTAAGTAAAGGTATACTTTTTCACTTTTTTAAAGAAAAAATGCTCTAACTTGGCAACGCCACAAAATAAATTTAAAAACGAGGTACCGTTTTTTAGCATTCAACTAGACAAATAATAATAAAATTAAATAAATATAGGTTTCCATTTAACAAAACAAAGCTGAGTCCGGTCCTGCAATTATGGAACACCCTATAGGGATGAAACTATTTTTATTCGATGCACATCTAAGTCTGATATAGATCGGCGCTATAATATTTTTTAATTTTTAATAATAAAGCAGGATCTTCCAACGGCGCACTAATGACCCACCCTCTATACAACGTAGCGGTATCGTATTTCGTACGGGCCATAGCTAAAAACCTATAAGGTATTTTATAAAAAGTAATAGAACATTAATTGTGGCAAATTATATTATCTTTCATATGAGTGCTTGTTCGTGAAAATCGGTTGAATAGTTTGCGATATATGAGAGTTTTTCTAAAACACGGCCGTCGCCATCTTTGTGACTTCATTTTAGGGTTACCTACACGGTGGAGGGGCGGGGACTTTTGGGATTTTGAAGAGGGCATCGACCCCAACAACTTGAAAAAATGACTATTATTCCTGGGCAAATATAGATATGATGAATTTCACTTAAATAAAAAAATATATCAATTGAATAAAAATCTACAACTACGTAATCACAAAATGCCCATCATGTCCTGTTGCATTGATCGATGTTAATTTAAATTATAGACGCGATATGTATTCTCGTCACGGTCTACATTTAAACGGGTCTGGCAAAAATAATCTTAGGGATAATATTATCAATTTTATCTCTGGCAAATGATAAGTGTATAAACAGAAATAATGTTGTAAAAACTGGTTTATGCGATGCGCGTAACAGTGTTTTAGATACTAATTTTCTTGGAAATAACTTAATTACTAAGACTGATGTTCCAGTGACAGCTAATGGTACAAAAGATATTGACAAATGTTTATGTGATGCGCGAAACAGTGTTTCAGATACTAATTTTCTTGGAGAAAACGTAATTGCTGAGACTAACGTTACAGTGATAGCTAACGGTGCAAAAGATACTGACAAACGTGATGATAAAATAAGTGATATTTTAGATAATTCTTTTTTTCCCCACACTAAATGTAGAACTATAAAGATTCTTTCCTTCTAGTCATGCATTTAAATATTCATAGTTTAAGGAACAAAATTGACAGTTTGTTAATATTATTTGACGAATACTGTAATTTTTACCACACCTACCAGGATTGCAAAAAGTTCAAACACGTGCATTGATAATATTATAACAAATTTATTTAATGTTATTAGTAAGAAAGTTGATTTTTCAGATCATAATGTTTTAGTATTAACTTTTCAAACTAAAATGAAAAATAACAAATTATTCAGAATTCGTCATAGTATTAATAAACGAAACATCTCTTTGTTCTTGAAGGATTTGGAAAGCTATAGTGGCAATGTAGTGTGCAACAGTGATGTTGATATTTTTATGCAAAACTTTTTAAATGTTTGAAAACCTTTATTCATGAAGCATTTTCCTCCTAAGAAACAATTCCTTTTCAAAAATAGAAATTCTTGGATTGCCACAGGTATTCGTAATTCTAGCAAAACCAAACGAAGCTTATATTTTTTACTCAAACACAGCCCAGATCCGGAAAAATGTTCATACTATAAAACAAAACGAAAATGACTTTAGTGGCTTTAGTTAACTCCAAGATCAATAAGAGCCTAACACATTTTTAAAAAATCAGTTTAATCATTAGTGGTCTTGTCGTCGATTACTAATAAGAAATTTAGAATAGCAGCCGAGGATTGCTATTCACTGACTTCTCTGGTTCGAATATTCAACATGCCAGGAACTCGCGTGAAGTACGATTAAGGGAAGGTATCCTGGTTAATGGGCGTTCTTATGACACGAACACCGTATACCAGTTTCACGGTTGCTATTTCAATGGTTGTGGAAAGTGTTACCCCGAACAAGGTGGTAATGGTAAACGCTAGCAGAGCACAGCGTTTTTGCGTCGTGAGAATACGGTGACATCACACAGGATACGTTTTTTTAACTATGGGGCCGCAAGAGGGTTTATTAGCTCAAACAACGTGCTGAATCAGTCACCTATGAATTCCAGCGATAGTTTCTTGCGAGGTCGTACTAATGCAATTAAATTATATTATAAGGCTGCACAAGATGTGCAAATCAGGTATTTTGATGTTTGTTCATTATACCCATATGTGAACAAATATTCCAAATATCCGGTAGGGCATCCTACTCTTCACATTGGTGCTAACTGCTCAAACCTCGACTTGCGCACTGTTGAGGTCCTTGTGAAATGTAGCGTGCTCCAGCGATCAGATTTGTATCATCCTGTTCTTCCTCTTAAAATTGACGGTAAATTAATGGGCTAAAACTATGTTCCGGCATGATAGCACCCATACGCAGGACGAACATAAACTTACCGGAACTTACGTGGCGGACGACCTTCGAAAAGCTATAGAATTAGAGTCTCGAGTTTTAGAAATCATTGAAGTATGGAGTATGAAGTTTGCCAATACGACAGAGATAGTATGAGTGGGAGTCTTTTTTCAAGTTACGTCGGTAACATTATTAAAATCAAGCAAAGGTGTTCGAACTGGACTTCATGGTGTAACGACAACGAAGAATCGATACATACGGGAGGGAGGGTGTCCAGCTTAACAAAAAAAAATTGCGCAAATCCAGGCTTTAGATAAATTTCAAAATTATTTTTAAATTCATTTTCGGGTAAGTTCGGGCAACGGGATGATTGAATATAAACCACAATTATTTCGGATCCTCACGAGTTTTTCAAAATTATGATCGATCCTTCCATAGAGGTTCAGTCCATTTTAAACTGGCTTAGACCCGGTAATGGGGTCGAATCACTCAATACTGTCAACGTCGTCTTGGCAGCTTATACAACCGCCAATGCTCGTCTCGTGCTGCACAGTTACCTGGAAAAACTTGCTGAACGGGTTCTCTACTTTGATACAGACTCCGTGATTTTTACGGTAAAATCCTACGGAGTCGGGAGTAGAATCACGGAGTTCCTAAGCGGGGGTTGTAAGAATTATCCGTACAAAGTGTTCTCAACAAGGAAGAACGAATGCATCACTGTGTGTAAAGCTAAGGGATCGCCCTAAACTATAAAAATTCCCAGGTGGTTAATTTCGACACACTAAAGTCATTTCTTACGGTTACGTTGCTCGCACATAACTTTAACATGCACGGTCTCGTCCCAGGTTTAGTTTCTAGTATCTTGTTTTAAAAATCCCGTTCAGCAGCCACGTGACCATCCTTGAATCCATTCCCAATCCTTTCCTTTTATTTATTTATATGTTAACCCAGTGACTTTAATTTTAGATATATTTTAACCTATAATACAGGATACCGGTGAAACTATTTTGTTATTATATAGGCATTTTACTAATTTAACTGTTTTTTATGGCTGTATGCAAAACTCGACAACAGTATCACACGTTAATTAGGGTTGGTAGTACAACTGGATTGTGTGCGTAATCTCATCGTATCATTAGAAACGCATTGCTTTGAATGTCTGCCCAATTACAGTGTTCAGTAGGTTGGTATTGCATGAAATGAAAATTCAAGTGGTTTATTAATAGAATCAACCATTCATCAGCACCATCTCATCTCGGTCTAAGCCTGTTGTAAACATTCACTCGAGCAACACACACAGCTTAAATCGCACATCTAGTGTTACATAATTACAGTTGAGTAATGACGAAAATTGGGTAGAATAAAACACATCTTTGTTTGTTACGTTAGTAACTTTCAAGCTATGATTCCGTCAACAACAACATAAATGAATCCCTGTATTATGAACCCGCAATCGAAGATATTCGAGATTGTGAGGACTTATTACTGCATAACAACACCTGAAGATGATGATGAAGCTGCAGAAGAAGATCAAGAAAATGGGTCTGCGAGTAGTGGAAGGATTTCTTTCAATACGATTATCAACAACACTAGTAAGTGATCGTTTTGATTTTATCTCTTATCTTATTTACTTTATTTATTTACCTGCGCAGGTTTTTAATGTCATGTTATAATTACAAATATTTCCCAGTTCTAAATGCCTCAACATGCGCTTTAAACCCTTTAAAAGCATTAAGGAATTAGAGACTGGGGTAGAATACAAGATATTCATTCTGAACATCATACCAACAAAGTACGGTGAGAGGGTGGTTGTGGAACTGGAGAAATTTAAATCTGTGCTACCCGAACGTTACCATAAGTTTTTGTTTTGTGGTACTTGAATTTGATTTGATCGAGATTGACTTGATTGTGATTGATCTGATTGATTGATTTGAAATAACAGGGGAGGCGATGACCCGTGCACAAGTACCGGAGGTCTATAGTTGACAAGGGGGCGAAGGCCTGAGAACAAGTTCCGGCGTCCTATACAGGAAGCGAAGGTCCGACAAGATGACTGACAAAATGGCCGACAAGATGACCGACAAACCACACCCACATAATGGCCGCCGAAAACGACCTATACCCTTATACGTTTTCACGAAGTCCCAGAAATTCAGACGCGGACGTTGAGAGAGAAAGAAAGATAGACGCCGGACATCCACTTCTCAGGAGCCCCCGCAAGAGGTCCTTGGAAGCTATGCAAAGCTGGACCCTTTCTACTAAGATCGTATCTGCCTAAACGTGCGGTAATATGAATTAATCAGGGCGGTTCTCAAAATATTGGACAAATAATTTCAAATCAAACAAAAGAAAAAAAATTCCAATTATAAAATGCAATCAAATAAAATGTAACAAAATGTATTATTTCTGCAAATGTACTTTGCTAGAGTACCGCGTTAACCAACTGCGCTATAGTGATTCAAGCCCCAATGCAAATTTTGTCTTTATAAATGTAGAACTGCTGTAAATCCTAAATATAATGAGATTACAAACAAATTACTTACATTAATGTAATGTGAGCCTGCAATATCGCCAGGATTCACACATATCAAAGCAACTTCACTAATATTAAATTATTATAAGTTTTGTTATGAAAGTTCTATATACATAAAGACAAAATTTGCATCGATTGGGGCTTAAATCTCGATAGCGCAGTTGGTTAGCGCGGTACTCTAGCAAAGTACAGGTCGTAGATTCAAATCCTACTCGAGGTAAACTTTTTATTTATGTATTTAATAAAATTAATAATAATTTTTAATTAATATGCAATTAATTTGTGATTTGAAAATAATTAGTGTTATTTGCGAACAATTACCCAAGAATAAAATATTCTGCATTGTAATGAACATGATCGTTTCGTTGCAGTATATTTTATTCGTATAATAAACCATAGGTACAATGTTTTGATACAATTTTTCATTATTTAAAAAAATGTTATTCTGTATTACATTTTAATTTTCAACTCAATTAATAAATTTCCATTTTCTTGAACGCTAATGATAACCGTAAAGAGAAAATTATACAATTTTATAGCAATTTTCTTTTGTGAAAATCTGGTTTTCTAATTAAAATGTCTTATATGTATGAAAATTAAAACTTTCATTTAGGTACATAATTTACGGTTATAAAAATAATCTCAATTTCGATTATAAAAGGGTATGCATTATGTATATTAGGTTATTTTTGAGGCTTGAAAAATATTTTCTACGAAATTTTATCGTATCGACATTACTAGCATGATATTAGGTTGTTAAAATAAATTACTTGAATTACACAATAAAACAATATGCTAAATTGGTAGACATAATCTTTAAATTACGTTTTTGTTATAGTGATATGTATAATGTTTTAAAGGAAACTGTAATTAAAATTTATTTAATTTAAAAAATTTTCAAATGTACTGTTTCAAGTTACTCTAATATAAAACCTAGTTTTTACTGGAAAATTAACATTTTCAATTACATTGCGTGTAACGTATGGTTGACATGGCCTAAAATAGTGACGCATGCAAAATTAACATAATCTCCAATTAAACCCATTCATACTTGAAAAAGTAAAACAAAGTGGCAACACGCCTCGGAGAATATTATGTTATTCTATTGAGTAAATGTATAAGATTAATGAAGTGTTAAATCTGTTAATTTTTGTAATTATTTAAAAATACCTACTAATTTAAAAATAGTAAATCAAAATATTACTAAAGTGTTCCGCAATCTAAAAATTATTACTCTAACCTCCACAGGTTTATTACATTTTGTTTGATCTCAAGTTTGTTCCACCTCCGTGCTAGATTACGTACGTATTATCCTTGCCATGAGTGTTTACCGCTACGTCATTAATTTATGAATTTAGCTATCCAATTTATTTATATTGTCTTATCATGTAAAATAGTGAATTAAATAAGGATGGTGCACATTCGTAGTGCATTTGACGAAATCGACATACGGTATTGAATAAGCAAATGTAGTAGAAAGAGGAAACGTAAAAACGCGAAATCAATTTGTTTTATATGCATATCAATTTAATTCTCATTTGACTAATATACTAAGTAACCTCCATTTGTTTGTTTATCCTTTGACTATTTCCTCATCAACGTTCTCTAATTTTTACAAAATAAATCACAATAAATAAGTAACTGTATTTTGGAATTCTGCAGCTTTAAATGCTGCCATCTTGGGGTATATTTTCTAATCAGAATTTATTATAACGATTATTTTTTGACGTTTATAAAAACCAATAAACAGTATCAATCTTTGATCACGTGGATGCGTTGAAGCCAATCACACCATTATTATACTGAGAATTTTCTCTTTTGTTATTTTCGCGAAAATAATATGGCACATGTCATTTCAGAATTTAAATATTTTTAATTGTCATTTAATGTCATTCAACACTCGTAAAAATGAGTTCCAAAAGGTTTAGCTCCACATCAGAAACAGAAATAAATGAAGATATTGCGAAAAATATGTCAAAAAATACGAAAATAAGCAATACTTCAGTTTGGAAACAATTTGAAAGGTTCTATTGTGAAAAAGGTTATACGCTTGAAGAAAGTACTTCTGTTGTAAAATTAGCTTGCATTTTGAAAGATTGGGCATACAACATGAAGCGATGTAATGGAACCGATTATAAGGAAAGTGATATTAAAACTATGTGGAACAAAACAGCAAAATTGTTACAAGAATTTTATTTTAATTACTTTAACAGACAATTTGACCCTTTTAAGGACATAAAATTTAAATCTGCTCGGGATGCACGGAATACGAAACGAAAAATTTTACAAAGAAGACCTAAAAAACAGAAGCAAAGTGCAATAACGTTAACTAAGGAATAAATAATTAATATAATAAATTGTTTTGATCAAGAAACGCCATCAGGATTACAAAAACATTTTACCATATTGCATCATATGAATTGACATCGCGTGGAGGAGAAGGATGCCAATGTTTAGTTCATTATTTTAAAAGGAATCCAATAATGCAGGAGTATTTCCGGGAAGATTTGAATATAATCCCATTTTCTCAAAAACTGCACAAGGTGGAGCACAAAAATGTGCAAGTAGTAAATGGTTAATACCAAACCAAAACTCTAATATCTGCCCTGTTAGATTGCTCAAGAAATTATTGAGTAAGCGCAATCAAAATATTTCGACTGATAGACTGTTTTTGACAGTAAATAGGAGTCGGGACAAACCATATTCTTCTGGCTGGTATAAGAATATGCCACTTGGAATCAACATCATGTCGAAATGGATGAAAGAATCGGCAGAGATGATTGGCTTAGATACTAAATTAAATAAAATTACAAACCGTTCTGCAAGATCAACCGCAATTTCTCATCTTGCTAAAGCAGTGGATAAAGAAACAAGAAATTATAAAAATTACGGGGCACAGTTCCTCTAGCTCATTGAAACCTTACTTTCAATTGGGTCATGAACACCGTTCCAATCTAATTAGCAACCTTAGAGAACCAGGCTATTTTACAAATGTTAATACAACAGAAGAAAACAAAATTCTTAACGAGTCTACCAGTCATGCTCAAAATATTTACAATAAATATGTTTTTAATGTACAAAATTTTAATTCGAATTAACGTTATTCATTCATTCAATTTATTATCGATGTTACTTTAGGTTATAACCATTATTTAGTATAGTATTTTATAATTCAATAAATACGATAAATACTTCTTTTAGATATCAATCAAAATGCATTTATGTCAATCACAAGATTCATTAAACGTCAAAAAATAATCTGTCGAATATCACTCGAGAGTTCAATAAATTTGAAAATAATTCCCCAAGATATTTCTCAAACTTGTTGTCAATAGGCAATAGCCACTCGAGCCCTACGGGCTCTCGTAGCTATTGCCAGACAACAAGTTATCGAAATATCTGTCGAATTATTTTCAATTTACTTTTACTCTCTTGTGATATTACGTGTGAAAATAATTGTGACTCATATTTTTCATATTACACCATATGATTGTATGTGATGATGTAGCGATAAACACTCCTGGCGAGGATAGTATGTAATTCTAAAAGTCATCAGTATAAACCTTCGTTTGAATTGACTTTTTCACGCCTGCGCAATAAATGGCGCTGCTTTATTTGCGGTCTACCATTGGAATATTATTTGTTCAGTTCAGTTTATGTTGGCAATTGTGATTTAACCTTCAATTTGTTTTGTGATTTCTTTTTTCATTATAACCTCAAATATCAGTAGAAAAATTAAAATAGACCTTACTAAAAATGGGCAAAAGATGGTAAGTTGTGGTGTTAATCAACGTTTAAGTACAACAGAAAAGAATAGAAATTTAACATTTCACAAGTTTCCTCGAAACTACACAAAGGGAAAAGAATGGATGGATCGAATTCCTGGATGTTGGGACCCAAAACAACTGTACCCTAATTTAATAATGTGTGGGTTACATTTTAATCACACTGGTCGGAAAACAAAAAATGACCCTTACCCCAAACCTTTTTAAGAACCAGGTTTTGCAAATGTGTGTATTATTTTACTATTTTTTGGTATATTGAGTAAACTTTTCATATTGCTAATTTTAGATGCCATAACCTTTGAATCAGGTAGCGAGGTGCACTCGTTCCTACGACAGTGAATCAATTTTTTATTTCATCGTACAAACTTGGTGTGTATATATTAATTATTATACAAGTGTGTTAACTAATATTTATTTTTACAGATCACAATTATTGCATACCTGATACTTCTGAGTTATTATCAAATGTAGAAAAATTAGAAAATCGTATTTTAAACAAACAAAACAGTGAACTAAAACAGAAAATTTCTAAATGTACAAGTGAAATTGAACAAAAAAAAACATCTAAAAAATCTAATGAAACAATCAAAAATTTAAATGTTAAAAATTATGATTTATATACAGAGATTAATTTTAAACAAAGTATAATAGTGCGCGCGATACACTGAAAATATTGGGAAAAAACCGCATTTGATGTTACAAGCAAGCGGTTTTGCACAGTTGTTTTTTAGACTAAAAAAAATAATTTGACCCGTAGCACTCCAAAATTCACCCATTAGGGGGAGGGAGTTTGGGGGAGGGGGTATTTTTCTTATTGTTTCAATTGAATTGTCGCTATTTTGCTTTTTTGTGTACGAATTTGTTGCAATAATTGAAGTTAGTACTTTAAAAAATTTATGTATAATTTAACAATAACTTATAATTACACTAATTACTTTGTGTATTTAAAAAAAAGCGTTTACTAAACGCGCTTTTACAGAAGTACGTCGAGTAGTATACCGTTTCTGGGATTTTTAGCTTTGCTAAAGCTGGTGTTTCTCCGAATTTATTCAATGCAACCAAATTTATATTCTGAACCATATGTGTTTTATTGTACTAGCCAAAACAAACGATTAATTGATATCAGGTGACAACACTTTTCTGCACGCCGTTCTTTATTTCCCGATTTTTGTGCATTTGCTGTGAAGAAGTAGACACAGTAGGTTGTGAAGTTTGTGTTAAAAAAATTTGAGTTGTTTGTGTTGAAAAAACCACTTTCGGTGAGACAGTTTTCTTGAGTGCGACAACCCTTTTTTGATAAAAGGAGAAGAAATGATTGCGTTAGATTCGCGCATTGCAGTAGATCAAGAAGAAGTAGATGCTTTGTATTCTGCAGAAAACAAAGGAGTTGGGTTGTACCAAAGTTTTGTTAAAGAGCGGCTTGTAGAAAAACCGAAAAGCGTCTACAATGTCATTAATAAAAACAAGTTTAAAGTGTTTCATTCCAAGAAAAAGCTTGTATTAAAACCAGTGATGAAATTTCAGTCGCTAAAATCAGACGTTCAATTATTTTCAAGCCTCTTTCTTGTTAGCACGTCACGAAATTTAGATCTCGACAAATTTTTCCAACATGAAAACCAAATGTGCCCGCCTTCTTTATCTGTCGATGGAATCATGAGATCTGGCGATAAGGCTAGACTAGTTCAAATCCTGGAAAAAATTGCGCCAACTTTGAGCTGCCCCACTGTCTGTGACAGTTTAGTTTTCGACGGGGGATTAGTTGTTCACAACTTTAAACCTCGCCCTGGTTTAAAAAGTTTACATGAGTATGTCGTTCAGTTCAGCGGTCACATTCAAGTAATGGCAGATAAGGTTGGAGCAAAAAGGATAGACATCGTTTGGGATCTGTACTCGGACACAAGTTTAAAAAACACCACAAGAGAACGACGAGGTTGTGGAGTGCGACGAAAAGATCTTTCCCTGAACTGTCTATAAACTTAATATTAATTTTTTTTTTGTTAAATACTAATTATTACTATCGTGTTGTAAGTTGTAATAATTTTTTAGATATATTGCCAAGCAACTGGGAAGATTATCTGAAAAATGACAAAAACAAAGAAGAACTTTGTACTTTTCTGGCTAATTCACTTTTGACGTCATCGTCATTCGACAGCATCCAAATTGTTACCAATGTTCAATATGACATTGTTTCATCTATGGGTGAAAAGTCCAGCAATTTACATGGCACGTCACGTAGCGTGCTTGAAGAAGCCGATGGACTAATGTTTCTTCACATCAAAGATATGGTGTCTAAAGGAGCTGCAGTTGTGCTAATTCACAGTAGCGACACTGACGTGTTAGTGCTGGCAATTTCTTTTTTTTTGAGATTTTTGACAGTGGACTTAAAAAACTATGGCTGTTGTTTGGTGTCAGAAAAAACCGTAGGTACCTTTCTGTCCATGAAATAGCTCAAAAACTTGGAAAGAACGGGCAGAAGCGTTGAGAGGTTTTCATGCCTTTACAGGTTGTGACACCTTTTCTTTCTTTGGGTCCAAAGGAAAGAAATCTGCTTGGGCTGCTTGGAAAGACGATAACACTGCTGCTTTTCAAAAATTGAGTGATCCTTCCATTACAGAAGTGGACGAAGTGTTGCTGCGTTTACTTGAAACTTTTGTCGTGACGATGTATGGTGTCAAAGATCAAAACATCACAAGTGTTAATGGTGCACGCAAACACTTATTTGCCACCGAAAACAACGCAGTCAGTAGTATTCCATCTACCCAAGCTGCCCTTTTTCAACACATAAAACGAGCGGCATATCAAGGCGGTCTTGTGTGGGGAACTGCTTTACACCCAGTTCCTCCACCGTCGCCTTCATTATGGGGTTGGAAATTTGTTGAAAATTTTTGGGTTCCTTTGTGGACAAGCGAACCAGAAGTCTGGGCAGATTGTCGAGCTCCGGCTTATGACAGTCTGCGGTGATCTTGCCGTCGCTGTCAGTTACCCTGTACGATTGCGTGCAAAAAAGTCAGGGAACTTGCAGCAACAAACGGTTTGTATTAATTACTGCAAAGTACAGAAACTTTATCCTTTTCAAATTTTCATTTCATTTCCAGTAAACTTTTTATCCAAGATCTGCCGTGTGACGACTAAAGCTTTTAAGTCAACATCAACAGTTACTGTACTGTACATATTTATATTAACTTGTATTTTTTAACTCAACTAACTTAGCAGTTGTTTAAATATAAGAAAAAAAAAATTAAATCTGTGTACATAAATGTTTTTAGCAACCCTAAAAATCCCAGAAACGATATATTATTCGACGTACTTTTGTAAAAGTAGGTTGTTTGCCATTTAAACCGCCGTTTTTTAAATAAATAATATTATTATTGTTGAAACGGGTTATTTTTAAGTTATCAATATATTTTTGAAGTATTAAATTTAATTATTGCAACTAATTCGTACACAAAAAAGCAAAATAGCGACAATTCTATTAAAATAATAAGAAAAACACCCCCTCTCCCAAACTCCCCCCCCCTTAAGGGGTGAATTTTGGAGTGCTACGGGTCAAATCGTTTTTTTTTTGGTCTAAAAAACAACTGAGCAAAACCGCTTGCATGTAACATCAAATGCGGTTTTTTTTCACGTACCGCAGGTACTATACATTATGCAGATATTTTAAATTCTGCCCATTTCGTACGCTGTTACTCGGGATTTAAAGATTTAAACAAATGTGATAATTTTTATGAATTGATATGTACATTTGAAAAAATGTGTTCAACACGTGTTGAATTTTCGAGTGAGACCGCGCGAAAAATTAAAGTTAAAGAGCAAGTGTTTTTAGTGCTTTCTCGATTAAGATTGGGGTTGTTAGAGGTAGATCTCGCTTATCGCCATGGCTTGTCCATTTCGACAATAAGCAGAATTTGTAGACGTTGGATTAGAATAATGGGATCATTTTTCAAACAGTTGCCAATTTGGCCTCAACAGCATATAATTAAAAAATATATGCCAAGTTGTGTTTCTACACTATACCCATCTACACGTGTTGTTCTTGATTCTACTGAACTGTTTATTGAAAAATCAAGCGATGTCAATGCACAAAGTAATATATATTCCAATTATAAGTCACATAATACTGCAAAGGCATCACACCAAATGGTTATATCTTTTGTTTCACCATTATATCCAGGCCGAATGTCTGATAAAGAACTTTTTGTAAAAATTAATCTACTGGATTTGCTTGAACCTGGCGATTCTATTATGGCTGATCATGGGTTTTTTTGCGAGGTTAAAAACATAGATGTGAATATTCCACCATTTGTAAGAAATCATCAGCAGCTACATATGTCTTAGGAACAACAAACAAAAGACTCATGTAGAAAAAAGCATCAAACAAGTAAAAACATTTCGTATTTTGCGAACTACGTTTACGAGTAACATGACTGACCAACTAAATGATATTTGGATAATTTGCACAAATTTATTAAACTTTTTAGATGTACCATTATTAGGTAGGAGTATCATTACAAGTTAGATGCTAGAACCTAAAAAGTAACAGTTACCTAGATATTAAAATTAAAATGTCTAAAATAAAATAAAACTAACTGTTCAAGCCACTCTGTTTTCCATTTATTTACATTTAGTTCTAAACGTTATAAACAATGCCATCTGGAGAGGCAGCCAAACAGGGAATTTCAGGATTTATACATACGCCACACTTAATATACTACAAATTAGAATTTTCTTCTCTTAATTTGTTTATATCTTCACCTTCATTACGAAGTCCAACACGCATTTCACGAGATTGAAATGTAGCTGTCTTTGTGAATATATTCTTTAAAAACGGTTCACCAACTATAGCTTGACGAAAAATAACTACATACAATTTTGAACCTGTGAATCGTTTACTTCTTTCAGCAAACCACAAATTATTGCTACTTTGTGAACATGTTTCACTTTGTACTTGTCTAGCTACGGACAGTGATGTTTGACAACATTCTTGTTTATATTGTCCGACATTATGATTTTTACAAATGTTCGCATATTCTTCATACTTTTGTTGGTAACAAGTATGTTGGAATAGTAGATGAACCGAAGTAATGTGTTGAAGGTGTAAAACCATTTGCTTCAATACTCTCAGCTAGCATATTTAAACCGTTGTTTAAACAATTACTGTAGCATTTTCTCAATAAATCGGAATTAACCTCTACAGATTCATAACTGTTTCTAATACTGTTGCGTTGCTCAATAATTTTTAGTGTTGATTTTAATTTATCAAACGCTGATAAATTTCGCGTTTTACTCGAACGATTTCCCCAACTCCTTGCTAATGACGTACACCAATATATGGCAATTCTTGATGCACACATTCTAAAATGTACTGCAATAATGTAAACATATGTTTACATCGACCTAGTATGCCACCGCTACAATTACAATCTCCTTGTAAAACTTCGCCCAGAGTACTAATAAAGATGATAACATTACAGCGCACCGAAGCAAACAAGATAGTCGGAAAATATGTGAACTAACAGAGTTTTATTTGAAATATTTGAAGCGGCAAGATTTTTAACCAATCACGCACAAAAATTTATTTTAGTACATTCACAAATCAAATTTATACTTGACAGTACTGTTTGTAGTTGTGTGTTAATTTCTTTCTTATTCCGCGTTACTCGTTAGTAAAATCTGCTTTATTAAAGCAATATTGCTAGTTGTGTTTGTAAAAATAGGTATGTATAAATATTTTAGCTAACATCTTATTTTTCAATAAATTGTCTTTTAGGTTAGAAATATGGAACCTAAATCGAAGAAAAGTATTCATTCCGAAGCACGAAACATTATTAGTAATGTGATTGAATTCTTTGATAAACAGAAAGCTGCTGGTGAATGGAGTTTTCGCTTGGAGGCCACTTAACTAGAAAATAGAAAATTTAGTGCGAACAGCCTTTGCCGAAATAAGCGAAATCAGATTGGGAAAACATTGCACACACGTCGAGAAGTTGAAAAATTGATTATAACAATTAATACTGGGCTATCTGACGATGACACAAGCTCTGACGAAGAAGTTTCGGACAGTGAATAAAACTTTAAATTTATAATCTTTGCTTCGCATTTTGTAATATATTTTTTTTTGTATTTGTGGACCGAGATCTAGACACAAACGTATTATGCAGTTTTTAAAATTTTGTAATAACATACATAATTTTTGAATTTCTTATTTTGGAATAACATGTTATGCATTGTTTTATATACATACTTATTTTGTAATAACGTGTATTAAATGTAATGGATTCATTTGTAGTGGATAATTATTTGGCATCAACAACGTCCTTATTAATTCCATCTACTGTGAGAGCATTAATTTATGTCCAGAACAAAATACTTTCCAGTGCCTATGAAATCAAACTTTACTTCCAGAAATTTAAAATTTTCATTATAAGAAAAGTTACATTTATTTAACAGTTACAGAATAATGGATTAAACATGTGTTAATTTGAGATTTTTAATTCTAAATTATGACCTCCATTTTTATTTAAACCATCATCTATTCGTTTTTTCACATTGTTAAACATTTTTTAACTGGTCTTGGTTAATGTTTTGAATCACAGCTCTAATTGCATTTTTTTTAAATACTGGACCTAGTATACATCTTCTTGACATGGCTATATATACACCAATTTCTGTAGGATGTAATGGAGCTTGTACAATTTCACCAGGAATTAGTTGTTTTGTATGGACGATAATGTAACTTTTGTTTAAGTGCTTTTCGACACATTCCATAACAAGCCTAAAATGCATAAAATAATTAATTATTGTCATAGTAAAAATAATAATTAAAAGTTTGTACCTGTTTGTTACAATTGCCGTAAATTTTTTAAGAATACGTTCTATGCACACTCATATATCAACCCCATGTTCAGTTAAAACAGACTACGATTTACCCTTGTCAACACTGCATGTACTTCGAGACCATTTTCATTCTGCTGCCTATTTCGAAAATAAGATTCAAACATAAATTGTTTTTCTTGCAGAGAGTAGGACAATGCTTAATCTAAATCGTTTACATTTAGGTTAAAGGGTTACTTTTTGTTTATGCTGTACTTATGTTAAACGTTTTTGTAAACAATGAATCTTAAGAAAGACTAATTAAACAATAATACTAAAGAAAATACACGAATAATAATAGAAAACACTGAAAATAACTCTCAATTCCCTAATGCATTACGCTAAATATGTCAAATACAAGCTGCTAATTTCATGGTATGGACTAAAGTTTTGATATTTCTAGTAGAAAATAATATCGTCTGGACATCTATTTATGATCTCTAGTAGTTACTTGTGTTACGGTTCAAGAACCAATTTTCAAATATTTAAATTTACCGCCGAAATACTTCTTAACCTAAATGTACTCTGAAAAAGATGACGGCGCTAGTTCCGCCCTCTCAGCTATCATGTTTGCTTCGGTCATCTGTATTTTTCGTCCAATTCCCTTTACGACATTCTAATCTACTTCTAGAACTGATATGGAATATTCAGCAGTATAGATTATGAACCTTTGTACATACTATTCAATTCTCACCTTTATGCTAAATAAAAAAAATAGCACTAAAAATAAATATACAATTATATATAACAATAGGTGTACTATGGGTAATGGATTACGTATAAACAAAATTAATAAAATTAATTTCATTTTCGTTTAAAAAAATTAGGTTAGATACGTTGTATTTCAAACTTCAAAGAATCGTATCAAAAGTAACTAGGATTCCATTATACCAACGTTTTCAAATACAATAACGATGACTCTAATGGTAGACCCAAATTATAATTACAAAAACCGACGTTGGCGGTAAAAAAGGTCAATTTCAACCACAAAATTTGGCAAGAATGTCCTTAGATATTGTGGTGTCGTTTAAAAAGATATACAAATATTGGTTTTACGTAAAATTATAAAGGTAAATAATTTTTTGTGCTTCCGTCCGGCAAGACTGGTTTTTCAATCCCCAAAATCGTACAGAAATTCATTGTTTCAGGTCTAGGCTGACAGCATGATACATATTAGAGCCGTTGCAAACGTATATGTTTAATGCTGCCAACATAACTTAAAATGTGATGGTGTCACCAAACGAATTTTTGAAAATATTTTTAATGAATTAACAGCGTCAGTACAAAGAATGTTGTGTATCACACGTCCAGAGATTATTTCGTCAGTAGTCGCAGTTGCAGGACTCGGCTAATGCCTCGGCACGTTTACTCGCAAAATAATCGTTTCAGGCCTAGTGATAGAAATAACTACTATGAACGACATTTAAAAGTGACAATGAGTGAGAACTGTATCTATGAACTACGTGTCAAAAATCTTCGTTAACGTTTAAAAAGTAATACAATTGCGGTATTAGGTAGTAAGGGTTGTAATTAGCCTATTAAGCATTAGTGTATATTAAATTAAACGAGTGCGTAATAGGCATTACCACCCGAGTTGTATACTATGTATATTAATAAAACAAAGTTGCACAAACAATATATAATGAATACCATTATAAATAATTATTCCAACTAAGTATGAAGATTTGCTTATTTTCATCTTTTCAAAATAACTAATGCCATAAGCTAAATAAACTTATTGTAATCTATTGCTAGATTAGATCATATCAAAAGATATTATCTAATAACTTATTGGTTATTAACTCAGTAACCCACTAATTCAACAGCAATAAAAAGCACGTAATGCATTATCGAATATGTTTCATATAAAATTTACATAGTTTTAATACATATTTCAAATATTTAGCCTTTTTGGGTTTTCACTGTTTTGTATTGTTTTACACAAATCTAAACGTTTAGATAACACTTACCGTTATCGTTATCAGTAGTAATAAAATCTTTCAGAGTTGTTTAAGATCTTGAAACAAATTTATGAAATGTGAAATAGTGAAAACGCATCCATAAGCTTGCTGTTAATATAATAGTTTGATAGAGAGAAATAAAGTGTTATCGAAACGTTTAGATAATGTGTAAAACATTGATACAGAAATACACCAACTAAGTATTTTAAATGATGTGTAATAATACTGAAAGTTTACATTTTCCTAGTTTTAAAGCAAAGCATATTCGATACGTCATAAGTTTCCGTTTTCTATTTTAAAAGACAATTGGCAAATTGTACAAGCAGTCATTAGTTCACTATTATTAACCCACTAGGCGTTGAAATGTAACCTCAGACACCAAAGATAACTGGTATTTCTGATGTCATCTTATTATATTCTTCACTTTTCTAAAATGAAAATTACAATATAATGTCCTTACATTGAACTTCCAGTTAAGTGCTTTTACTACAACTAGTAAATAGATTATATTTGTACTGAATACTCCATAACCACATTAAAAAAATGTATCCCTTTAAGAAAATGTTAATCTTCATCATACAAGTGAAATGATTTTTTGACATTGAACTTGATATCAAAAAACGTTGAAGTTAACTCGGTGAAACAGAACTACTTCAGTGTTATCAGACTAAGAATTCTTCTTATGTAATATATTTATATATATATATATATATATATATATATATATATATATATATATATATATATATATATATATATACAGCGTGTTCAGCGAGGAATGGGACAGTGCAATATCTCGAGAGCGGATGAAGATTTTTAAATTATGAAAATATTTTTGTAAATATCTTCCAAGGGCGCACATTTGTTGGCACAAAGATTTGAATCAACGCCCATCACCGCCAGGTGGCGCTACCTCACTTCAATTTTTTAAATACAATGCCCTATTTTTTATTTCATTTTTTGATTCTATGACATATTTGTGATGACTTTTATTAAGACTCCTACCAACCTATCTTTTGTAGTTTCTGAGAAAAAAAATAATTTTTGGAATTTTAGCACAAAAACGTAATTTCAGGAAGTGCTCATAACATTTGAGTGATACAGACAAAATAGCAAATTTTATACCAAATGAAAGATAAAAGATTGTTCTTCCACAAAAATAATGCAGATAACGCCGAAATAATGCGATACGCTGTACACTAAATTGTAAGGGGGACCAACTTATCACAGTCGTTGATTAAGAATCATGTGAAACATTTATCATGCCATGAAAACAAACGCGTAATGAAGTATCTGTCAAGTTTCTGTCAGTTTACAGTTTCAGTTTTGAAAATCGTCTGTGCATCTTCAAATTCCATAATTATGTTTACGTTTTCTAACGAATAATATTTTGATATAGTAATAATTTATGGTGAATGTAGAAAAAATGCAAGGGCTGCACAAGTATTGTATGCTGCCAGGTTTCCCGATCGACGCCATCCCGGAAAAAATACATTTGCTCGTGTAGCAAATATTTTGAGGGGAACCGGTCATTTTCCTCACCGTCAGTGCGAGAATCGCACAAAGACAGCAACAGATGAAGCACCATAAATTATTACCATATCAAAATATTCTTCGTTAGAAAACGTAAACATAATTATTGAATGAAGATTTTCAAGAACTGTAAACTGACAAACTTGACAGACATATACCGTTTGTTTTTCATGAAGTTCATGATTCTTAATCAGTTGATAATTGCACTAATTTAGTACAGCTATCATTTTTCGCGTATTGATTTGGGAGACATTTATCTTCATTGGTAAAAATTGTTATCATCAAATTTACATTCTAAATAGTTTGTGCTAAATTCAATATTTCGAAATCAAGATGTTTGTTAAAATATCAATATGTATAATCAAAATAATAAATGGGATTGTTTAAAATATATACGCATTGGCGTAGTATCAATCTTCAAAAATGCTTGAGATTTAAAATATATTTAAAAATCTATTGCAGTCCCTCCTCGTGAACAGCTTTGATAAAATATAATTTATATTTGTAGTCAATCCCCCCTACTTGAAGTTTGATTATACGATAAATTTGGAGTTATCAATAGTCATATAAGTACTAATAATTATCGTCACGGCCCAGTACCATAATTTTAAATAGTCTTATGGCAAGTATCGTTAAAGTTTAATATTATATAGTAATACTATTTTGTTAGGTTAGGTATTTCGAAAATATAGTATTATAGTTTGACAGTAATTAATAATTCAAGAACCATTTTGAAGTGAATACCTAATTCTGATAAGTGCGTATAGTTATTTATGAAGAATTCACAGGCAATTGACCTAATTAAATTTTAAATAGTCCGTTGAAGTACATCTCGTTTGAAAGGTATTAATATTACCTATTCAGTAATACTAATTTTGTTAGGGTTTAGGTTGATTTTGATAGAAAAATTAAATAAATGCTAAAATTATAGTTTGGCATTTAATTAATCAAGTTTCAAGGACCCATTCTTATAGTAAATGTTGGAAATGTACTCCACTTAATTCCTGACAGTAATGCATCCTATTGCTAAACTCTTGTCGTACTAGTTCAAATGTGTCTGCGGAAATTGCTCTACATTCTTCAACAATTCTTTGTTTTAAAATGTGCATACTGCCAGGTGCTGTAGCGTAAACCTTAGATTTTAAGTACCCCCACAGAAAAAAATCTAATGGTGTCAGGTCTAGTGACCGAGCTGGCCATTCTATCGGACCTCGTCGTCCAATCCATCTGCCACGATATTCTTCATCCAAGTAACGTCTTACTGCACGATAATAGTGTGCAGAAGCACCATCTTGTTGGAACGTTATTTCCAAGTTGCCGAATTCATCTGGATTATCTTCCATCCAACGTCGCGTTAAAGAATAATTAAACTGAATAGTCAAGGTATAAAAACTTATCAAAGTAAAAACGAGAGAATTAAAAAACGTCAACTTTTTTGACAATTAACCAGAGGCAGACTTTACAATCTTGATTAATTAAATGCCAAACTATAATTTTAGTATTTATTTAATTTTGTTATCAAAATCAACCTAAATCCTAACAAAATTAGTATTACTGAATAGGTAATTTTAATACCTTTCAAACGAGATGTCACTTGCCATAAGGTACTATTTAAAATTATTGGTCACTGTGGTCCTGTGACGTCATATATGACTATTACGTCACTTGTCATGATTAGTTAAGAAGCTTATATCCGTTTATATTCACCCTCCAAATTTCATTAGTATAAGTAAAACCGTTCAAAAGATACAAGGGGGGGAGGAGACTTTTGACTAGCACTATATATATATATATATATATATATATATATATATATATATATATATAGGTATGGAAAAATATTATCGCGGGTCACACTTATAATAAGTAAAACAAAGACAATACAATCAGTTCACGTGCTAAGTGAGATAGAATACACAACAAACTAAAAGTGCTGATGCCATACATGCGTCTTTTGAGTAGGCTAGTATCAATGACCCATTTCATTCCTACTGTCAACGAGAATTGAAAATCAGTGTTTTTGCAAGTCCCGAATTGTATATTTTTGTCCAAATTATTTAGTTAATTGATTATAGTAAAGTTAATAAAGCATATAAGCTCTTTATTATATTTTCAAAATATATACTTAAACAAGTTCATTAACTTAATTAAATATAATTTCATCTCATAGTTTTGATATTAAGTATGTAATCGGAAAAAATAAAAAATATAATGAAATTAAAATTTGTCTTGTTAAAATAAATGGATCTTTAACTGGTTTAGCTCCAATTCATGTTAATATTAAAATTATTATTAAAAATGATGAAACTAAGATTTTATTTATTGGATAAAATTAATTTCTTTGTACATCATCTTAATTGCTTTGGTTTCGTTAGAAATGTTGAATCTAGATTGAAGGAGATGTAAGTAGTTCATATTTTGTGGTCACATGCAAATATGTACAAGTGGCAACATCGGTAAAGTTATATCTCTCTCACACTCATATAATGCTTATTGGGTTTCTTTCTAGCTTATTATTTATATATATATATATATATATATATATATATAGTGTCCCAAAATTGCTGGGATACAGAGCTACCACGTGCAGTAGAGGTCAAAATAAGTCCATTGGACCTAATTTATTTATATACCAAAATGTACCGTTTGTCCGTGAGAAGAGTTCAAAGTTTACATAAAAAAACACATTTTTGCACGTTGTTCAGAAATGAGTGAAACAAATTGAATGAAATTTGACAAAAGTGCATTTTAGAGGATTATTCTCCTATCGGTGATCAAATAAACCCAAAGGACATTGTAGAAGGGTTAAATTATATTTATCAAATTATTTGGATAATCTTCCTCTAAGAACCAGAATCAACATGTTTTTCCAACAAAATGGCGCATCTATTAATTCAACGGTGACAGTAAAATCATGGCTGGACCTAAAATTTCTTAATCGCCCGATATCACCCCAATGGACTTTTTCCGATGGGGATATATAAAAGAGAAAGTTTATAAACAGCGACCATTCAGAGATATTCAACATTTCGAAAATACAATTAGAAATTGTATTCGAACAGTAACCCCGCAAATATTGAGAAATGTACATCAAGAAATGCACAAACGTACAATACTTTACATAGAGAACGGTGGGCACCACATTGAATGATAATGGTATAGGTAACTTTTTTTCACACTTTTGTTTTATGTTTGTGTTCCATTATCAACTAATGTAGCTTATTTCAATATTTTGAATAAAACTTCTTTCTTGAAATTTGAAGATTCTTTTATTTATTATAACTCAACGTTTCAGAAAGGTACATAAAGAGTTATTCCAAAATGTTAAAATTTAAATGTTTTGATGTTCTCTAAAATCCCCTCACAGTTGCTAGGTATAATCTTGAAGGAATATGTAGTTTTCCTCATTGGATACAAAAATTGAGGTATTTTTAGGGATAATTGTGAATAACCTAAATTGCCACTTATGGGGAAAATAAAACTTCCGCTTTTTAGCATATTGTTGTTCCATTAGAAAATAACTTACCTCCGAAATATTTTGTTTCCGGAAAAATACAACGGAAAACATTTTTTAGAGAAGCTGGCTGCATATTTTACATATTTTTTAAATTCTAAACAACTCTTTTAAATGACATTTTTGTGTTTTTTGAAAAGTAAGGGTACTTTACTCTTGAGCCGCATTCACAAGTCCATTTTAGGTTTTTGATCGAGCAGGCACTTTTATCAAGAATAAAATTTTCTGAGAAATGAACAATAAAAAATTTTTCCATTTGTATCCAACTTTATACCGGTCACTGATATATATATATATATATATATATATATATATATATATATATATATATATATATATATGCAGGGTGAGTATTTAGTGTGGGATTGGTCGATTACTCCGTTATGATAGAGTACACCAAAAAAAGTTATTTACAACGATATGCTCGTTGTTTGTGTGTGTGTGTGTGTGTGTGTGTGTGTGTGTGTGAGTGTGTATGTGGATGAATGTTAGTACCCACGATAACTCCAGAACGAAAACACCTACGTACTTGAAATTTTGTATTAAAGCTTGTTTTCATTTCGCTTGAAGCTGATTAGGTTTTGGAAGAAATCTAGCGGCGGAGAAGGGGGGTTTATTAGGGGCAGTTTTTTTGTTTTTATCAAATATTTCTAAAACAGCTGCATATTTCAAAGATATAAATACCTAGATATAAACCTTAATCATATTGGTTAACTATGTTCTATGCGTTTTTTTGATACGACGCCTAATTTAATTTAGTGCCAAAAAAATTCCTAAGGTAGAATTTAAATGTTTTAAGTAATTTTAATATTCCCTCGAGCCATAATCTTCTGATTATGCCCTTAATACATAAATATCTATTTTCTAAACATTATTTGACACTTTTAATTTTATAAATCAAAATAGAAGGTACAGTTAGTATTGTTAGACATAATATAATTATATTATATAATAAATATAACTTTTATTTACGTATTTTACATTATTAGTTCTTATTTCCATTTTTTGTAGTAATAATACTAGTATTTATGATTTCAAGGTGCACCAAGAAAAAAAAAATAGCGTATTTCGAGCACACCGGCGCGCGTGTTTTAACGACATTTTTGTCCACTTATACTTTAATATACTATTATGTAGCTCACGTTCTTTTCATCTTACCGCAAAATTCGCTCTCCTGGAAGAAATTTAAATATTTACACCTGTTTACCTTTAATAAAGATATGAAATATACAAATGAAATGGATTTAACTCCTGCCTTTTGGTACGGGGTGGTAACAAATAACATAAAACTGAATTTGGGCGAAAGTTGGCAGCATTTTCGAAAGCAAATTTTTACGAATTTATCAAAACTATTTTTTTTACGGTAGCGTTGGTATTATGCAAAATATTGAAAAACTTTGTTCGGGTTTTTTTATTGTAATTCAACTTTCCTATACAGTGCCATTCTTAGAATTAAAATCTGACGTTTCGTCTCTTCGGGGCTATTATCAAGGTTGTTTTTTTAAATACGGACCTGCGTTTTTTACCAAACAATTTTTTTAGCACTTGGCATGAGAAATTCATTGATATGCCGCACTTGACCATTTAGCTACGTTTCGTCTGAGAAATCATCATCAATTTTACTGTCTTTCCCATTTAAAAAAATAAGTTCATTTCTTTTTAAAATCAACTTTGCCTCGTAAATATTTTATCTTCAATTCAATTTTGCCTTTGATGTGACTGAAATGTTGATTTTGTCAGCGTAGTTATAAAATATTGTTTTAAAGGCGTTACTTTCTGGAGATTTTAAAAATAATAATTATTATTGTGCGATACAGTGAAAATGAAAAGAAAGACATGTACGATGTTTACATTCGATTCTCTAGAAATACAGCACGAACATCACAAACTTACTTGGAGCTGTGCCCTGAACGACGGCAACCATCGGCAGTTAGTTTTTATAATATTTCAAAATCTATGAATGAATGCTGTAATTTAAGCAGAAAGAGAAAAAAACTACTATCTTCAAAGCGCAGTGAACAAAATTAACGTTCTCGTTCAAGTACACATCGACCCTGAGAATTCTTCAAGAAAAATCGCTAATGATTGTGGAGTATGGCCTAACACTGAAAATGATATTAAAAAACATGAATAACATGATTTTAAATTTATGAAAGTACAAAAGTTACATGATAATGATCCCTACAGCAGATTAAGGTTTTGTATACCGTGTCGCAGAAAATGACGAAACAATCCCTTAGTGCATAAAACAATTTTATGGACAGATGGGTCATCTTTCACACACAGTGGATTATTTAATTCCAAAACTAAATATTTTTATATACAAACCAATCTATATTTAATAGTTAGACCACAAGTTCATTTTACACAAAATGTATGGTGCGGAATAATAAATAAGTATTTTTGGACGGAAGTTTAAATGAAAAAAAGGTATTTTGGTGATTTTGATGGTATTCCTTAGGAAATTCGAAGAGAAATGAAATATTTCAGGCAAAATGGATGTAGTTCCCACACACAAGAAGGTTAAAATTTTCGCAATAATTGGATTGGTACAAAGGGACCAGTAAGATGGCTCCCACGATCACCGGGCCTTATTCCAGTAGACTATTTTATATGGAGCATGGTCACAAATGAAGTATATGGGAAAGATCTTCCAACAAACGTAAATGAACTTCGTCAGAGAATAATGGACGCATTTGCAAACATTACGCCCGAAACGGCAGCTAATGCAACATCCCAGGTGTCCAGAAGAATAAAATTGTGTATTAATAATAACGAAGGACCTTTTCAACAACTTTTATAATACCTTCCTTTTTGTTCTTAATATCTGTCTTGTACCTTTGTTGAATCCCAAGGCGAAGTTCAGGTAGAATGGTTAAACACACCTGCTCTTTCACTCAACCTTGATAAAAATTTTGGTTGTCTGTTCTTGCCATCACCACTATTTAATCAATATACGTATTCCAACTATACGAATTCATTATTAAATAATGTGCGCTACACGATAAGCGTTTTTCCAAAAGAATAGTTCGTATTAATTAATTAAATATTCACTGAACTGTTTTTTAAAGTAGTATTGGTTTATGCTGCTAGACCTTCTAAAATTGGAACGGAGTTGTACACCATTGCAATGTTGTATTGAAACTATCTACGAAACAACGATGATGTATGACTTGGTATTATGCAACCAACCCCCTCAGCTACAATTTTAGCTGATAAAGGTTTAGTTATAACCCAGTAGGTTTTGTGCCTATTGCTTAGTCGGAGATTAAGATAGGCGGTGTTCATAAATATTATCAGATGTTGCTTTAAAAAAAATATATACATAGAGATATGTTCGCTTTACAAATTGATGTTGCTTTAACCTGAAACTAAATTATTAAATAAGAGGGCGCCAACTCGTTTTATGGAAAAACATGTAAACCATGAATATAATAAAGTTAAAAAATTGACAATAACAAGCTTTACTTACTACCTTAATTCTGATTATAAATGAGAATATCATAGAGCTAATGTTAGTAACGATTTTACTACCTAAATTTTGATTATAAATGAGAACATCTTAAAGCTAGTGTTAGTAACGATTTTTTAACTTAAGTAAAACTAATTTATGGAATTATTCATAGAAATAAACCACCTTATTTTGATTGTACTGTACTTATGTAGGCTCCCAAACGGCGTAAATTTTACATGAGGGTTTAAATAAAACTGGATTCGGACGCATTAAAGTTCCTAAATGTATACATTTTTGCTGGTTTAATGTATATTAAAATTCCACTTTATAGTAACAAAGGTTATTGCGTCATTATTGGTTGAACGCAATTACACCGTGAAACAACTAACGGTAAAATGCAATTGGTTAAGTAATTATGCGGATTAATAAAATAAAGTAAAACGTAAAGTAGAAGTAAATAAAAAGTGTCTGAAAAAACAAACGTCTCAAACTGTTGTATAATAGCTTTTTAAATAAACTTACCGTAAAAATTATACAGCACTTATTAAAAAATTTAACAAAGCAACAATGGATGATTGTAACCACTCGTTAACTCAACCAAAAACGACGCTAAAGTGGTCTATTGCGCAAGAACGTGTAAAGATTGAATGTGCGTACGAGTTTATTTTTACAATAATTAAATGCATGTTTTATGCAACACACGCTGCACGCAATTGTTAAGTTGCCTAAATAAACATAAATTTTATTAACAAACGTCAAGAGTTTGTTACAATTACTATTAAACCCCGATGTCTTAAATTTAATTGGTGAGCATCCGTTCTAAACTGTACCAGGTTACAGTGATACTGCGGAGATCTCGTCGTATTTACTTTGTGATAAAAACAACCTGCATGTAGTTGACGTCTACCGTTCATGTTTAGCCAACCTGCTTCTCTTAGCTTATAAGAAATGTGCTCTCCTTATACTATAAACTAAACGCAAACAGGAATTTTGCGTTTAGAATCGACACTATCGATGCAAGGTCCCTACACAGCATCACAGTATGTAAAATGGGATAAAACTAAACAGTTAGTAAGCAACATTTTTGTTGTTTGCGTTAACATTTTCCGATTACTGTAAATTATTTTTAAATTAATGTCAGCTTTTCTTAGACACTCGTTAATGTGTTCCCTAATCTCAGTTTATAATCAAGTTTGAGGCCTAAATTTCTTGCAGTATTAGTACAATGCATATTTAGAAACTTTAAGGCAGTTTTTTTTACCAAAAAGCGTAAGGGCTGATTTCTTAGGATTCACTAGTAAGAAATGTCTTGTGCTAGTTTCAATTAATGAGTTTAAGTCTTCGTTTACTAAAGAATTTATTGAATTGATGTCATCGGTATCAAATCTGTACGACAACTGTGCGTCATCTGCAAACATATGACACTGAGGATATAATTCATGGTACATTTTTGATTACTTTCATTGGTTAAAATACAAAAACAAAACCTCAGAATAGGCTATCAAACCGGTGATAATTTTATCACCACATGTTGACTGTCACATGGTTTTAATGAATAAAATAGGTTACTGTCAAAGTGACAAATCGTTTAAAATTGTAGACTTTAAAAAAATATATTTTTTGTTAACGTTCATTATATTTTCTTACCAAATATAACACGTGTTATCATTAATAATCGACGATACCACTCGTTAAAACCTTTAGAAAATTGAACTCGTACGTCTTACGTCAAGCGCTTTACTATAGTCAAGCATTATCAACATTTTCATCGGTTTTAACTCGAGCTATCATCGATGATAATCATAACACTAGTTATATTATTCCCGAGAATATAAGTCACATGTCACATGGTACATTTTTGATTACTTGATTGGTTAAAACACAAAAACAAAATCGCAGAATAGGCTATCAAATCGGTGATAATTTTATCACCACATGTTGACTGTAACATGATTTTAATGAATAAAATAGTTTACTGTCAAAGTGACAAATCGTTTAAAATTGTAGACTTTAAAAAAATATATTTTTTATTAACGTTCATTATATTTTCTTACCAAATATAACACGTGTTATCATTAATAATCGACGATACCACTCGTTAAAACCTTTAGAAAATTGAACTCGTACGTCTTACGTCAAGCGCTTTACTATAGTCAAGCATTATCAACATTTTCATCGGTTTTAACTCGAGCTATCATCGATGATAATCATAACACTAGTTATATTATTCCCGAAAATATAAGTCACATGTCACATGGTACATTTTTGATTACTTCATTGGTTAAAATACAAAAACAAAATCGCAGAATAGGCTATCAAATCGGTGATAATTTTATCACCACATGTTAATTGTCACATGATTTTAATGAATAAAATAGTTTACTGCCAAAGTGACAAATCGTTTAAAATTGTACACTTTAAAAAAATATATTTTCTATTAACGTTCATTAAGTATATTCTCTTACCAAATATAACACGTGTTATGATTAATAAGCCATGATACCACTCGTTAAAACCTTTAGAAAATTGAACTCGTTCTTCGCACTCGTTCAATTTTCATCGGTTTTAACTCGAGCTATCATCGATGATAATCATAACACTAGTTATATTATCCCCGACAATATTTTGGTGTGAAGCGCTTTACTATAGTCAAGCATTATCAACAAGTAAAGCTGATTTCGTTCAATTGTAGAACAGATTTGACTAGTAATTAACTGCTATAATGTCGTACAATTATACCCAGAACAAAACCCTGATTGTGTGTCAGGTAATATGCAGTTTATTAATAGATAGTGCCTGATTTGTGACTCCATTATTTTTTCTAAAATTTTTGAAAGGGCCGGTAAATCACTAAAATGTTCAGGGTTCCGCACTTGGGTAACGGCAACACTAAAGCAGTTTTCCATGCTGTAAACACTGTGACCTAAGCAATAATTGTACATGTGTGTTATATATGGGGATAACTAGACAAAAAAGTCGCAAAATGAAATACTGATATTGTCAATACCAGGGGCATTTGATTTTATTTGTCTCAAAGTGGACTCTTCCTTCCTTCCGTAACTAGCTAAAATTCAAATTGCTGAAAATGAGTGGGAAATGAATTACTTGAATAATATTTTATCATGTCCTGCGTTTGATTTTGTTGAATTTTACAAATGTTTCTAAAATATTGGTTGTTTATTGACATTTTACAAATGTCAGCTTTCATTTGTGCATTTCAAAAACTGATGTCTCAGACGAAACGTAGCAAAATGGTAAAGTGTAGCATATCAATGAAGCGCTAAAAATTGTGTGGTGAAAAACGCAGATCATTAAAAAAAATAAAGTTGATAACAGCCCCGAAGAGACGAAACGTCGGATTTTAATTATATAGAAAAGTTTAACTACAATAAAAAACCTAAATAAAGTTTTTCAATATTTTGCATAATAACAACGCTACAGTAAAGTAATATTTTCGATAAATTCGGGTTTTGCCGTGTATCTCCGAAACTAATCGGGCAATTTTGATTTTGAATAAGTCACGTTATTCATCTTCAAAATACACAACTTTTTTCCCACTTAATCTACTTCGTATCTATTACAGATTTAATTGAAATCCGGACCACCCTGTATATACTTGGAAGAAAATATCAACATATCCACTAAGATTTAATTACTGAAAGAAACAATGCTACAATTTGCCTAAATATACATAAATAATGTTAATATATTTAGAAGTAACAACACAAATCCAAATGTTGCATTCAGGTAACGATATCCAAAAATTGGCGCGTTGCATTACTTCTGCGTCTTTACTAATCTTAAAATACAACAAAAATATCAAACCATGATTTCCCGCTTTCCCTATGGATATTACACTGTTTAAAATTAGTTAAAATATGTCACTTTAAAATAAAGTAAATGAGCATTTGTAAAATAGGGCTATTGTAACTATACAGTGTGTCCAAAATTGGTCTGTGCAGTATTGCTATCTTGGGAACTATAAGGGATCGAAATACGGTTAAATGGAGAAAGTTTTAGAGAATTTTGAGCCCAGTAAAATGTCATTCTCAAATCAAGGCTATCTCAAATATTTTTCAAAATATTCGAAAAAAACGGAAAATAGGCAATTGCTATTTTTAGCTATATCTCTTTTATTTGAACAGATAAAAAAAAATAAATTACACTTTGCCATTGCCACTTTTTATCCTCTATTGATTTGTAACAGAAAAAAAATTAATCCGACGTTTCGTCGATTAGAGACCATCATCAACTTTATTTTTTCATATGGATCGGAAATTAGCTAATGGTATAAAATGATTTCTTTTTTTATTCTAAATCCAACTATGTATAACACTGAATGATAATTCGACGTTTCGACCCTCATTCTTGACATTTTCAAATATTTCTTTTTTTTATGAAACATTTTTGAAAAAAAACTACCAAAGCATTTATTTCAACTCATAATTCATAATAGGAAGTTTTCCACTCATCAAAAGCATCAAGTAATCTCTTATGAACAGTAGCTACCTATTCGTAGATAACTATTTATTACGATATCGAAAAAGCCTTTCCAAAACTTGTTTTAAAAATACTCAAATGTTTACTTGGTATTCATAAATAAATTGCTCACACAACGGAGTGAAAATAATGGGGAATATTCAAAAAACACATAGTCGTTATTAGAGTATTATGTTAAATGTTACTCATTTAAACCATAAAATTATGACTAAAAAGTAATTAAAAAACATTTTTAGCAATAAATCATACATTTTACAACTCTACAATATCAAATAATTTTTATAGTGTTTTATATCAATATTAAATTGATTTTACAGGATAATTATAAAACCGACTTAGTTCTACATACTATTACTGAAAATGTCGACCATTTTTTTCAATGCACTTTTCACATTTTTTTGCGACAGTTCTGGTTACTCGACGTATTGTATTACGATTAAGATTTTCAATAATATCAATAATTCGATGTTCCAGAACTTGCCTATTTTCTGGGGGATCAAATGCAAACCCCTTATTTTTGACATATCCCCATAAATAAAAGTCTCATGGGTAAGGTCCGGAGACCTAGCAGGCCAACGCGCAGGACCACCGTTGGATATTATTCTTACACCAAAAATCTCCCGGACTTCCCCTGAATTATGTGCGGGGCATCCATCTTGTTGGAACCACAAATTATTAAATTCATCAGGGGGAACGGCTTCACGAATGGATGGAATGATTTGGTTTTGCAACATTAAAAGGTATCGTTACCCTGCTAACGTGTGGTCATAAATAAATCGACCAATCAGACTATTTCCTGAAATTAATTGGGAATATTAAAAAAATGGGTCGTAGTTAATTCATTAAATGTTACTCAATTAACTCAAACAAAGATATTACTTACCGATCATTCCGCACCACACATTAAAACCAAATCGTACTTGAAGTCGGCGTGGATCGCGAATATGTGGATTTCACGGGCCCAGTAATGATGATTTTTTGTATTGAAGACTCCACAGTTGGTAAAACGTGTCTCATCTGTCCATACAACTTTATCAGAAAAATCAGGATTTTCTTGACATTTACGATGGTGCCAATTACAAAATTCGATTCTCCTGTCAAAGTCACCTTCTTGTAGGCCTTGTACAATTGTTGGCTTGTAAGGATGATATTTAACAACTTCCAAAACATTCTGTACAGTGGATTTTGGAATATGAACTGAAGATTTCTGATTTTCGTCAAAATATTCCAAAATGTTTCCGTTACGATTCTCATTATCGATCGCATACTTTCTTGAACGTGGTTTTTCAAAGTTTCCAAATTCTATTAAATTCATTACTACGTTATTAAAATGATTTCTGCCAGATTGTCTTCTTTCGGGGTACATTTGAAAATAGTCATCACTAGCTCTGGTAGCATTTCTTTCATTTTTGAAATAGCACACTAATATATCAAAATTTTCTTCGTTGGAATAATTTAACGCCATTTTCAAACAATGTTCATTAAAATGTGAGAAACTATTGTAGTCTTTTGACAGATAACATAATTGTTATACAATAATTCTGTGGTGGGTAGGAAAAAGGGTGTAAGTCAAAATTTAACATTTGTGGTAAAATAGGTTTGAATGTTGAGTTCTAGATGCAAGATCGGCTAATTAATACAAGTGCAATTGCCTGAGGTTTAATTATATCACTCAAACGTATGTTTTGATATATCTACTCTGCATTGTTGTTTTGTACTTTGTTAAGGAAAAAGATAGACTTATACTATATCGACTTAAAACAATATTGACTTACACTGTTAGAACCACAAGTTTAGATAAGAAAAACGATCTTCTATAAACATATATTATTTATAATGAGTATAGTTCATTGATTATTATTAATTTATTATTAATTATAATTTCAAATTTCGAGGGTGGCTGTTTCATTCTCATTGAACTCTTCTATATCTGGGTACGTATCTTCAATTTCAGCTGTTTTAAGGTTCTGATAGAAATCTCTAAATACTGGAGGTATGAGATGCAAAAGATCCAACAAATTGCTTTTCTTCTCTGCTGAAATAGGTAGTGTATTTGAAAAACATTTTCCAGGCGTTAATGTTACGTTAGACCTTCCACGGCTGCCGACAGAAAATGTTTTGAATGGTGCTTGTTCGTCCAGTGAATTTTTAAAGAAGATTTTACCAGGTTCAGAGGTATATCGAAACCACTTAGCATCATGCCATTTAAAAGGTTGTCCTTCAAGGTGTTTCTTTCTTATGACCAGTGACTGTTTGTAAAGGTCAGAAAAATTTAGAAATTTAACATGTGTCTGTTCCTTTACCACAATTTTTTTTTCCAACACTTCTAACTAACTGGTACCAGTCATGGGGGTGGCAAATTTGCGTAGATAGCATCTATAAAATGCTACCGAGGACTGAAGAAATGGAGTAGGTAGACATTGCTGGAGGTCAAACGTAGAACATCTGGTATTGACGTTCTCTTTAGCAATATTCTTGTCCTGATCTTTTTTTAAGTAGGTATTATCTGCTTCGACAGACTTCTTGTTGGATGGAACGTTTTTCTTCCTCGTTATCAGTGATTTGGAATTTCATCTGCAAAACATCACATTTGTGACACGTATCTACTTTTGGCTGTTTAAATGCCAACTTCAATTTATGAAATTCTGTTTCATATACAACTTCCCCCATAGTTTCAGTTGAATGTTTGTTCGAAGGTTCACGTAAACCTCTCTGATCATCATATGTAACTCCAGATGTAGTAGCCATTGAGTTTCCCACTGCCAAAGTAACTAGCATATGGGTCTCTCCTAAAATTTTTGTAAAACAGCCCCTACAGACTTTCTCTCGCTATCTATTAATTTTAAAATAGTAGGTATGACTGCACATTCTAAATTTCTCCTTATCCGGATCACAGGTTCTTTTCCGGTGTGTTGCAGTTTCTTTTGTATTAGTTGGGTTTGCCACAAACTGGGAACGTTTGTTGCGGCTTCCAAGTGACCAGTACTCTTTAAAAATTAATTTTCTTGCATCTTCTGGAATGCGCTCGGCACATTTCAGTTTACATTTTGGCAGCTCCTTCTGTTCTCTAGCTTTTACATCTTTGCCTTTTGCTGAGACATGCGCTTCCCTGTATTTCTTTTGATCTCGCTTTCTTCGGATTTCCTTCTATACCTTTTTCATCTCTATTAACAGTTCTTTTCCGCGTTGAAACTGGTTTTCTTCTAGCAAACTTTTCATTTTCACTTGATTCGTCAGTAGGAACGTAGTCTTTGTCAACATCTGAATCGTCTACATCCTCCTCTTCAGCTACCTCGTCCAATATTTGGGGTAAATATTCAGTTTTATTACTATCATCAATAGTACTCTCAAGACACATTTCTAATCCAGCTTCTATTTCTTTATCTACCATGCTTTTTTGATTTACGATATCACTGATAGTATCATCTAAGAAAGACTACCCTTAATAAATTAACATACCTATTTTAACAAAACAGCTTTATTTCAAAAATTGTCTTACCACCACCACCAGGATCTGCAGGCAATTCTCCTGGATTTTCATTCGTAACTACACCTTGTTCAACCACTTCTGTGTTGTTAATATGAATATGAATAATATTGGTACGATCTAAAAGCAAGCAACTACACTTATCTTATATCTTACATTTATGGTTATACACAACAGATGTACTTACCCAAGTTACTACGAGCAAGGTCAAGGATTCTTCTGGTTCTTATTGAAGGCATATCGCAGCAAAATATTGTAAGCAGACATATATTGTGTTAAAATTAATATCCACTCTTGTAAAGGTTGATTAAAAAAGATAACTAATAGCTTTAAGATGAGCACAATTCTTTTGCAGCTAATGGGGATTAATATTTTAACGAACACTTATATTGAAAAAATGTAATGTTTCTTTCATAATAAATTAACACAAACACTTATAAATGTTGAGGTTAGGTATGTCAGTACAAGTCATTTGTTTTCCAAGGATGCTCAAAAGCATAACAGTATAAGTTGACTTATACTCTTTTTCCTGCACTAGGATCGAAACGTTTGAAGCGAGTACAATAGTATAAGTGTACTTATACTCTTTTTCTCACCAAAGATTTAGTCGGTAGAAGTTACACTATGCATTTATGATGTCATAGAGATACATTTGACTTATACTCTTAGTGCTAACTTTTAGTGCTACAAGAGCTTATTTTAAAAGTAACTTGAACTGTTTTGATCGGATCCCTGACTTATACTCTTTTTCCTACCCACCACAGAATTGTTTTAAACTCATCAAAGCCTACTACCAGAAATTTATACTAATGGAATTCATTATTTAGCTATAGTTAATTTTTAAGTGTTTTAATAGGATTTTTCACATTTTTCTAAATATTTTCACTTGAAATAAATGTATTGTTAGGTTTTTACTTAAATTTAAACTTAATAAAAAAGTTATTTATCTGTCATTGTTTAAGACAAGATTTGGAAAGGCTTTTTCGGTATTGTAATAAATAGTTATCTACGAATAGGTAGATACTGTTCATAAGAGATTACTTGATGATGCTTTTGATGAGTCGAAACGTCCTATTATGAATTATGAGTTAAAATAAATGTACATTTGCGCAATAAATTGCTTTGGTAGTCTTTTTTCAAAAATGTTTCATAAAAAAAGAAATATTTGAAAATGTCAAGAATGAGGGTCGAAACGTCGAATTATCATTAAGTGTTATACATTGTTGGATTTAGAATAAAAAAAGGAATGATTTTATACCATTACCTAATTTCCGCCCCATATGAAAAAATAAAGTTGATGATGGTCTCTAATCGACGAAACGTCGGATTAATTTTTTTCTGTCGCCAATCAATAGAGGATAAAAAGTAGCAACGGCAAAGTGTAATTTATTTTTTATATCTGTTCAAATAAAAGAGATATAGCTAAAATTAAAAATGGTTGATTTTCAGTTTTTTTCGAATATTTTGAAAAATATTTGAGATAGCCTTGATTTCAGAATGGCATCTTAGTGGGCTCAAAATTCTCTAAAACTTTCTCCATTTAACCGTCTTTCGATCTCTTATAGTTTCCAAGATAACAATTCTGCACAAATCAATTTTGGTCACACTGTATACGTTAAACGTTCAATCCAAGAAATCATTCATTTGAATGAAATAATTTGAAATGTCAATTGTAGATTTATTTAATTATGGGTAACAAAACAAAATACAAAAGGACTGAATAATTAAAAACATATCTAGTATAAAGGAAAATTAATAATAAACCAGACTTCGGTAGAAGGGTTTCCAAATACACATTTAAATTGCGCCCTTTAAACATTTAATTTGTGTCGAAACGGTTACAATTCTATTTGTACAAATTAAAAGACATTTTGGTAATATAGAATAAATAAGCATTTTAATAAATGAGAAAGGAGCAATTCTATTCAGTTGAAAACTTTGATAGCAGTATACCACAGTTGAGAATTTCTCATTAATTAACCAAAATGAGAGCGAGAGTTTCGCATCAACCAGTTTAATTAATGTATTTCATCTGGTGGAAGCAGTAGGTAATATCTACAGATTTATTTTGAAATCAAAAGGGTGAGAACAGAGAATACCTAATCTGTGACTGATTACAAACTTTACTGTTATTTTTAGACATTTAGTCAGCTGCAAATTGAGTATTTTACGGATTACGCTGTTAATGACTTTCCTTTTTAACAACGTTTTCCATTTTGGAAACACCGAAAACTACTACTATTTTCCGCAATAAAATATAACTTTGTCTTGTTTTTATAACGCCCTCATAAAGAACGTTATTAACAAAAACCGAAAATGATGCCGATAATGCTATAAAAAGCAATGAAAACATGCAAAAGTGAACAGTAAAAAAATTATGTGTATTTTCTGGGGTAGTTTGTATATTATGTATATGAAAACATATCCGCATGATTTCAACTTTAGTAACTCTTAAAAAACCTCATTAGCTTTTTTAACACCACGTCATTATTAAGGGTTCATTTTTAAACACTACGAGGCTAATTCAGATAAAATAAGGCAAATTAGAAATAAACGAACGCCGATAAAATCTACTAACTCTACAGCAATAAAGAGATTATGCTTATATAAAATCGGTCGTAAAAGCATTAAAAGTGTTTAAAAAGAATAAAGAATAGGAAGAACTACTTTCTTATTTCACTTCCGAAAAGCAATTAGTTTAATATTTTCTACGTTTAAATTGCCGAAGTTCTACAAATTGCCGGTTTATAACATTGCACGTGCAACTTTAACCCAAGGGAAATCTGCCAGGTTCGAATAATTTTAGAATCATATTCTACATAGAAAACTATTACCATCCGTAATTTTCAAATTTTGAAGGGTTACTGTTAAATCATAAATTTCCAATTAGGTCGCTATATGTGTAAAGTGTAGGATTTCTCCCTTCGTGGCTGTAATTTGAATATTGTCTTTTGACTAGGTGTATCAAAAGTAAATTCCCATGTGACTAACTGCTTTGGGAACGACATTATTCAATAAGGTTCTGGAAAAAAATTAAATTAGGGAACGATATTTGAAATATCAAAGAATGTCATAAACATTATAACCGATGAAATAAGCTACCGCTAAAAAAAGTATTTTCTCTTCTCACCTGAAGAGAATGTCATGTGGCCGTGATTTTATCAAAGATTTGAAATTTTAAATTATTTACTAGTGCCGGACTTCTGAAATGCAGTTAAGCTTAAGTTAGTTTGATTCAAATATAGTTGAGTATGACTCATTCTTAAAATTACACGAACTAAGATTTAAGCGACGTAGTCTTCATTAAATCAGCAAAGTATCTTTTAGTTAATCTTTTTATCGGCAAATGTCTACATAAATTTCCATGAAATGTCAAAGAAAGTTGAAAATTTAAAAATTATTATTAATTTTATTAAATACATAAATAAAAAGTTTACCTCGAGTAGGATTTGAACCTACGACCTGTACTTTGCTAGAGTACCGCGTTAACCAACTGCGTCATCAAGGTTCAAGCCCCAATCGATGTAAATTTTGTCTTTATGTATATAGAACTGATGTACATTCTAAATATAATGAGATTACAATCAAATTACTTATATTAATGGAATGTGAGCCTGCAATATCGCAAGGATTCACACATATCAAAGCAACTTGACTAATGTTAAATTATTATAAGTTTCTGTTATGAACGAATAAGTTCAAAGCTAAATATGTAATTAAAAATTATTATTAATTTTATTAAATACATAATTAAAAAGTTTACCTCAGTAGGATTTGAACCTACGACCTGTACTTTGCTAGAGTACCGCGCTAACCAACTGCGTCATCAAGGTTCAAGCCCCAATCGATGTAAATTTCGCCTTTACGTATGTAGAACTGATGTACATTCTAAATATAATGAGATTACAATCAAATTACTTATATTAATGGAATGTGAGCCTGCAATATCGCAAGGATTCACACATACCAAAGCAACATCAGTTCTACATACATAAAGACAAAATTTACATCGATTGAGGACCTTGATGGCAGTTAGCTACTAGTAAATACAGGTCGTAGGTTCAAATCATACTTGAGGTAAACTTTTTATTTATGTATTTAATAAAATTAATAATAATTTTTAATTACATATTTAGCTTTGAACTTATTCGTTCATAACAAAAATACTTATAATAAAGTTGAAAATTATTGAATGTTTTTCATATTTTAAACTAGAAAAATTATTTATAATATTCACTTATACTTTGTGACATAAAAAATGCCAATATGGCGTTGGAATTTTTGGACCAAACTTGGCAGAAATGTTTAACTAGCCAAATATAGTGATTTATTAAAATTGCAAAGAAATGAAACAAAAGATAAAGGCATTTTTTATTAATAATGTGTTGGACCACCCCTATTAGTTTCACACTCCCGCACCCTTCTTAGCATGGATTCCAACAGGTGGTCGATTTCTTACTGAGGTACTGCATCCCAGGCAAACTGTGATTCATGCCGGAAAGCTTCTAGTGTCTGTGGAGGATTGGCTAATTGCTTGAGTCTCCTACCCGTCATGCCCCACACACGTTCGATGGGCGAAAGGTCGGGAGATTTGAGTGGCCACGACGAGATATTGACGTTAGCCTCTTCGAAGCGCCTTACAATGTGGGGACGGGCATTATCCTGTTGGATAATCGGGTCCTCCAGCTCCTGGAGGATTGAAAGGGTATGGGGTTCTACCACTTCACCAACATATCGGTGGGCATTCATATTACCTCTGATGAATAACAACTGAGACCTGCTTCCATAAACAGTAGCACCTCATACTACAACCCCCATAGTGTGGTGCACATGCCTCTCAACAGATAACTGCACAATGCGACGTTCTCCACGTCTACGTCTGACCCTGATGCGACCATCGTGCATTCCCAAGCAGAATCGGGATTCGTCACTGAAGACCACCCTATGCCATTCCACGTCCCAATCCAGTCGCAAGGTACACCACTCCAAACGTTGCTATCGATGACGAGCCGTCAGCGGAAGCACAAGATAAGGTCGATAGGACTGCAATCCAAAAGCTCTAATTCGACGGTAAACTGTACGAAGGGTTACAGGACGTCCTTCGTTTCCAAACCATTGATCGGCTATTGATCTTGTACTTGAGAATCGTTCTCTTAATGCCATTAATCGGAGATGGCGGTCCTGGACCACATTTGTCTGTCTTAGCCGATCACTTCATCAACATATCGGTAGGCATTCATATTGCCTCTGATGAATAACAACTGAGACCTGCTTCCATAAACAGTAGCACCTCATACTACAACCCCCATAGTGTGGTGCACATGCCTCTCAACAGATAACTGCACAATGCGACGTTCTCCACGTCTACGTCTGACCCTGATGCGACCATCGTGCATTCTCAAGCAGAATCGGGATTCGTCACTGAAGACCACCCTATGCCATTCCACGTCCCAATCCAGTCGCAAGGTACACCACTCCAAACGTTGCTATCGATGACGAGCCGTCAGCGGAAGCACAAGATAAGGTCGATAGGACTGCAATCCAAAAGCTCTAATTCGACGGTAAACTGTACGAAGGGTTACAGGACGTCCTTCGTTTCCAAACCATTGATCGGCTATTAGTCTTGTACTTGAGAATCGTTCTCTTAATGCCATTCATCGGAGATGACGGTCCTGGACCACTTTTGTCTGTCTTGGCCGCCCACTTCCTGTTCTACGACGTTCTTGACCTTCTCTAGACCATGCTTGATAACACCGTACTACAGAGGATTGATTACGGTTAAGACGATTAGCAATTTCTCTGAATGAAAAACCACCTTCACGTAAGCCAATAATGCGACCTCTGTCGAGTTCAGTCAGTTCTCGATAATTGTCGCGTTGCCGCGCTCTAGTCATAATCGTAGCCTCAAAATGCAAAGAAGAACACAAAAGCAAAAGAATTGCAACCAAACACAATACCGAAATCGACTTAATCTCTCAAGAAATACACCTGATAATTTCGATTGTTACAACAAATAAATTTTCCATAGCTACTGGATTATTTTGAATGAAATTTTAAACAATTACTACATTTGACTAGTTAAACATTTCTGTTTGGTCTAAAAATTCCAACGCCATCTTGGTGTTGCATTTTTTATGCCACAAAGTATATTTTATTGATAGAGTCAATAACATTTTGCTGCGGCAGTGAATTGTTATAATTTAGGACATGGTTTGGATGTAATTACATTCCATGACAATACATAACCCATATATTCGTTGTGTATTATAAATTAAATCATTTCATGTGGAAAAATTGATAAAAGTTGTAATTAGTATGTTATTCTCAAGATTTATAACAACCTTCTGGAAGCATAATTATTGCTTTGTAATCGACATATAATCCTTGTAGATACTTGACGATAACAAAAATATCGATACATTTATGATTACTTCATTCTTCTAGAAGAAAGTGTGTTCGAAGTTCAACGAAATTATAGATGTTTAATATTTTAATTTAGCACATAGTTTAAATAGATTTCATATTGCTCCAAGTTAAATGACAAGCAATTTACATAAAGCAGTACATGTATTCAGTCCACCTTTGTAGAGTTATCAATATGTTATGTAAAAATTAGAATATTTATATTACATTGGAATTAAAACATCGAAACTAAAAAAAATTATTCACTATCAGTGTCACTCCCAGAAGTTGAATCGTTAACAGATATAATTAATGGTTGCACAACCTCAAAATGTTTTTCAGTTTTCCA
The DNA here is from genome assembly GCA_036346205.1 of Vesta saturnalis. Lineage (NCBI taxonomy): Eukaryota > Metazoa > Arthropoda > Insecta > Coleoptera > Lampyridae > Vesta > Vesta saturnalis. The sequence goes on along the minus strand of JARFJB010001000.1, from coordinate 66,986 downwards.
GCACTTTAACATAGACACTTCGGCATGTTTAATTAATTTCAGCCAATATGTCCCATCAATTCGTTGTAAGGATTCCATCCATATTTCGTTTGCATGGACATCGTTAAATTTGGAATTATGTCTTCCTATATTTTTATTGTAGTGTTCTTTGCAGTTTGCCCACACCAGTTCAATTGGATTAAATTGACAGTGGTGGTAACCGTAATACTATGTGTCCACACTTGTGTGCTATTTCATCTATTTTGTACTCCTTTGGTATAGCACTATATATAACTAATTGCTGTAATTCTTTTTTAGAAATGTTAGGTTCATAAGCTATCTTGTGCTTTAATAGAAAATTACACACTTCTTCCTTCTTATATGAATTATTTTTAAAGCATTTTGTAAACAACTCCGCACACACATCTCCATGACAGTCTGCACTTTGTGACTTTGTAGAAAACCAAGTGAAACATCGGAAATAAATCCATCTTCATTACCTGCATGAACAACTATAAATCTAAAAAGTACAGTTATTTTATTAGGAATTATAATCTAATAACTAAATTACAACACACCTTTTTCCTTCAACCAATGTCTTCTTTCTCACGCTTTCCTTAGATTCATTATGCCAATTTCAAGGTTCATCTAAGAATGCAGGATTGTATAATTTTTCTTCTTTATTTTTGTAATACTCTCTTAAGAATCGTACACGATTGGCAGCTATATGTGATTGTTCCAGTAAACCTCTCCTACCATCATCTACTTTAGATGAAAAGCCAATGTAATGTAAGAGACCACTTAAACTTGATCTATACCTACAAAAACAGGTATAATACTAGACATGTCTTGCGTTTTTATCAACCATAACAACTTGCAACTCCTCCTCATAAAAGGTACCCGCAACAGGATCGTTACTAAGATCGCTTATGCGATAAACTGGAGGTCTCCTTTTTATCACTGCACTAATTGTAAAAACTTCCTCGCTCCAGTTCGTTTCATATCCATTCTCAAAGGTGTACTTACTTCTGGCGATTCTAACATGTTCACCGGTTTTATATTGAGGATCACGTGCTGTGCCTAAGCCTTTCGCGTACAGGTTATTCCACACTTCCACACACTTCATTGTTTTCATCGTTTACAGCCGCAGAGGCCATCTTTATACTTGAATGAGGGCTATTATTGTAAACACTCACAAGTTTTTGGAGCACATCAATATACCTGTAGCAATGTTTGTAAGTGAAACAATGCCACTTCTTTGTTTTCAATGTTTTATTAAATCTTTCAACTACAGATGCTTTTACATCAGCGTTATTTGTTACACAGAAATTGATATTTTGTTTCCTGAAAAAGTTTTTTACACTGACAGCCACAAACACTTTGCCTTTATACGTCTGTAGATTTGCCGGTGTATTCTCACTTTCTTTAAAAATATCGGTGAATGCTTCAATTAAAGATGCTGCTGTCTTCGGTTTAAGAACTCTTGCCCAGTCCCTCTTGCTAAACACATCAATAACCGTTAGTATGTAGTTGTATCCACTATTGTGTTTACTTAAAGTTCGCATATCGCAAAAGATCCGCTTGCCGCAGCTCGTAAATGTTGCACACAATATACCTATTGCGGGGAAACTTTTTTCTGACAGGTTTATGAATCGTATAAGCCTCTTGAGCCTGCAGCCATTTTTTTCACTTCACCATATCTATCCTTTACAGCATTAACTAAAGGTGTTATACCCGCAAACTCGGCAGGATGCTCTGGATCATAGTATACAGCATCCAAGTTATGTTCTCCACGTATCCCAATCTAGTGAAAGTTTTCTTCTTCGAAAGGATCTTCGCGGGGTTTCCCTCGATTCACTGTCGGCATCGTAATTCTCGCCTGTAGTTGAGAGGCTCGGTTCAATGTTAGGTGATACAGTAGCATCTCGTCTTCAAGTATTTCCGATAAACTCTCGTGGTATATTAATTTCTTTAATATACGTCGCAAACTGTCTCCAGCCGTGTGGG
>JARFJB010001000.1:0-60000 GCA_036346205.1 Vesta saturnalis | reverse complement strand
TGACATAGAGCTGATTAGATTTTGGGAGACATCCAGTGGCGGTGAGGGCAGTTTATTAGGGTCAGTTTTTGGTTTTTGTAAAATATTTCTAAAACAGCTGCATATTTCAAAGATATAAAAATTCCCAGACATAGACCTTAAACATATAATTATGTTCTATGCAATTTTTTGATACGGCGCATAATTTATCGGTAAAAAACGTTCCTAAGGTACAATTTAAGTGTTAGTTAAAATTTTTTCAATATCTGATTAACGATTAATTTTATTAGAAAAAGTGTAGAAATATTTTTTTAAAGAAAATGTAATGTTACATAACTTTTCTGTATAAAGTGTCTTAATATAATGCAAGGTAAGCTTAAAAAATAATTAAATATGAATGAAAATTATTAAAATGTATCATTGATATTTTATATAAGTGCGTGGCTTTGGAATTTTTTTTTTTTAAGTTCATTTATGTCTACCTGGAATGAAGTTGTGCATGTCATTCTGACATAAATTACTGTTTTTGTTTTTACAATGTTGCCTGTTTTCGTTATGAATGTATGAAAGAGGTTGCATAGTTATGCAAAAATAAATTATAAATAAAATTTTCATTTCTTTAATTCAAGATGTCTACTAATCTCTGTCTGTCCAGAAGTTTTAAACGTCTGTGTGAAAAATTATTATTTTTGCTTTTAAAATGCATATTTTCGTGATGAGCGTATTATAAAAGTATATAAAGATATAATTATTCTAAAAAAAATGTTATTAAAATTATTTCATTTCTTTTAATTTCCATTTTGTAGGTTGGAAGGTCGTGTGATGTTCCACGCCAGATATTTTTTGATATATATTTCACAAAAAAATGCCAATAAAGATGTTAATGTGTTATCATAGGAGGAGGTTGTCATAAACCAACCAACTCTGCATCAGCTTTTATTCTACTCGGTCTCTACCCATTTATTTAATTAATTAGATAAAGCTGTGAGTGTTACGCTATTTTTTAATTAATTAATTAATTAATAGCATTGTGCGGGACGTATTTGTTGGTTTTAAACTTCGTTGTTATTGATTCGCATGTAATAATAAACCATTAAAACCTTTTGTCTTTTATTTCCGTTATAGATATTTGGTATTTTGAACTATGGCTGATTTTGAGCAATCAAGCTGTAATTACTTAAACCAAATCAGTATTTTTTGGACTGTAAGTTGGTTTTCGTAAACTGTAAGGTATGATCTGGTTTTATTGAGATTGATTGATTTTTTTGTTTGACAAAAAGCCCAAAGAGAAATGGATAAACGAGAGAGAGAGAAAGAGAGAGGCATGCATGCATGATCAACCTCTATTGCAGAAAATGTTCATTAGTTTAAACATCACTAGATGGCACCACAAACAAACCCTAATTAGTCATATAGTCATACCGCTAAGTGACGCTACCTTTATTACAGAAAATATTCATTAGTCCATACACAAGTAGATAGCAACACAAATTCAAGTTTCGCAACAAGGGGGCTGGGGCGCAAACCTAACACAAGTTCTTATAGCTGTCTTACCAGGCTAGGGCCCATTATTTCAAATTTCCCGCCAAGGGGGCACGACAACAGGGCGCAGACCTAACACAAGTTCTTATAGCTGTATTATGAGGTAGCATTAGGGCCCCTTGTTAGAACATTGTATGTGCTCGCATGTACCTACCCTCCAGGGGCTAAACTGCCAAAGAGGTTCTTAAAACAATCAAAACTAAGGTGAAAATTCCATCAAGGGGTTAAAAATGACCACCGAAAAGAAGCCATAGGTGTGAACTGAGAAAAAAGTTTTTAACACAACCAAAAGAGCTCTAATTAGGGTGAAAATCAAGGGTTGAAAATGGCGTCCGAAAAGAAGCCATACAAAAGGTTCCTAATACAACCAAAAAGACTCTAATTAGGGTGAAAATTAAGGGTTGAAAATGCCCTCCGAAAAGAAACCATAGGGGTGAAAAAATACGATCCCCATGTGGGCATATAAAAAAGTGAAAGGTGAAGTGTCCCAGGAGGCGGGGTAAAGAAGTGAAAGGTAAGGTGTCTCACTACTACTTGTAATTGTACAAAGGAAAACTTGAAGTGTATAAACTGTATAAATTGGAATTCTTATGATAAGGGAAGTATTAATGTTAACCATTCATCTATAAGCAAAAATTGCAATTGTTATATTAAAAATGTTAATAAGTACACACTTAATATTAATTATTAATTATGGAAAGAAACAATTTTGATTTAAATTTTGAACAAATTTTTAAAATTACAAAAACTAATAAAAAGCTGGAAACAACAATTAAATGTGTACAAGTTAAATCTTTCAAAAATTATAATTTATGAAACAAGAAAATATTGATATAGTTTTTATTCAATAAACTTATATTAAAGAAAATCAGTTCGCGTGTATACCAAAAGAATTTAGAATGTATACTCAAGGAAAACTAAAAAAAGGTCCGCAATAATAATAAAAAAATAACTGAATGCAATTTAAAAAATTTAAAATACAAAATGAGCGACAAAATTTCAAGAACTGTGTAATAAATAATGAGAATATTTGGCCTGTTACAAAAAAAAAATTGTTAATAGAAAAGTATTTTAAATAATTTATAAAATTCTTAAATAAAATTGACTTAGAACGGTTTGGCAATATTGCTTAGAGACAATTAAAATTGAATGTTTAATATATATAAAATGTATTGTTATTGGTAAAGCATGTAATGGTTCTAATTGTAAGCAGGGCATGCAGGATAAACTACTAATAAAAAAAAGACACAGATACACACATACATACACACGCACGCACACGCACACGCGAACGTTGTAAAATGAGCGAATAAGTCGATTTAGCAATAGTAAACAAAAGTCGATAGCATATACATATACACCCAGCTTTATTCTATGTTCGATTCATAACTATTATCATAACATTTTTTCATATTTCATATTTTTCTTCTTGGTAGTTGGTCAGATGAGTAGAATCAACTCACCATTCACTTAACCATTTTTTTATTATTTTCCTTTCAAATCTTAGATCAACGGCTCATCTGTATATTGCTTAAGAACGTTTGCCCATTCAAATACCTCCTACAATAAAAAATAAACCAAATATTTTTTATATAATTTTTTTATCGAAACAGCTCATAAGGGATTTGAGACGTGCAAAACCTAAAGTTTCCTTTCACTGGCCCTTATTTCTTCATTCCTATTAATTCATGTAATTCAAACTATCCGTATATATTTATAGACACCTGTTGATTCAATCTTTCTAAATTACCATTTTTCACACGCAATGTACGTAAAACTTATTCACCTAACCGACACACACGTCTGAGTGTTACTTTCATAACATAAACTACAATTAATTTAGTTTTAGTTAAATTATAATTAATTAGCATTTATTAGTGCTTAATACAAAAACTATAAACCATCGCCACCTATCGGTGTGAAACCGTGCTACCACAAAAGCTGCTTGATATTCGGAACAAGATCGTTGAGAAACCTAGCTACAAACCATATTGACAAGGAACCTTTATTTTTCCTTACTACAGTCACCAACAGGAGGGCGGATATAGACCGCGTAGGCGCGTACCATGAAATGGTGTGCAATTATTACAGAAGTACACACTAATAAATCTGCAAGGGATAACTGCAATTTGTACTTCGGAATACGTACGATAGGATCTGTATTTCTGAGATGATCACTAAGGAAGTTGTTATCTTTAAAATAAGTTCATTTCATTTTTGTTTCGTTATGCTTGATCATTAAATTAGAATCATTATCGTATTTAAAGGTACCTGTAAAGCATATTACTAAAACCAAAGAGCAATAAAATGTACTTATTTGCTAAAACTTTAATTACACTTCTCTCTTTTACGTCTTTTATTTCAAATACACTTAAATACATTGTTTTACTAAGATAATAACTTTAGGCATATACTTATAGCTAAAAGCGCTAAGATATTCAACACTAATGGATTTTTTATGATAAGATTTTAGTATGAAAGAAGTTTTTGATTGTTTTTAGTGATTTTACATTAAACAAAATATATGGTGTTTATAAATTATAAACTTCAGTGCAAAATGAGAATTCATATAATTTTATTTCTTATTGTAAATATGCGCTTCTCCCACAATGCATATAACGGTTTTGTCTGTAGTAGCGTCATACGTTTGTGACCTGATCCTCCAATGCGAATCATCACCAGCCAATAATAAGAAAGTTGAAATGTCAAATGCTGCATTAACTGCTTTATAGGTGCCCTGAAACAACATGTTATAGTAATGTATATTACAAGAGCGGAAAATCCGTTGTTAATCCGAGTGTTAATAAATACCACGTGAGCAACAAGCTGGGGTTGGCATGGAAGCATTACCCCAGTCAATAAAGATTCCATGTCGGAAATAATTCCCAACAAGCTGAATTTTTCACAGATTGTAAAACACTATTACACATACCGTAAACTGGGGTTACTGTGTAACTTGGGTATTACTCGTACTTTGGGATACAAGGTGTTTTTTTCGACATTTTGCTTTAGGTAAAGCTTCACTCTGAAATGTCGCTAAGTTTTTCTACTCATTGTTTATAATAGGGTAATAATCAGCAAAAAAATTGTCATTTTTAGTATAGCAGCTAAAAATAGGAATAGGCTCCATGAATAACGGATGCGCTGTTCGGGCATTCTCACAGCATGGAAATGGTACTCAAATAGCATTTGCAATGCAAACTGGCAGAGCACGTTTGGACTAGTAGTAGAGTAGTCGCCTGCATCGCCTTCGGTGCGGGTTCGATTCCCAATCAATGTAACTTTTTTTTATTTAAGTTTTTTATCTAATCTAATTTTTTTTTATAATCTAATTCTGTTAGGTTACAGTAGTTTTGTTTATCTAATCTTGTAATGAGCCAGAAAAATTAGTAAGATGAATAAATTTTTATTAATTTATTCAATTCCAGAATCCAGATGTGCGAACCAACATTACGTTTGTGTACGCACCAGCCCCTTCTCTATATGTGCAAAATACATCGCGTCTAATTTACCAAAACCCCACTTGTATACGAAGTATATAATCGAAAGTTTTATTATAATTCTACCTTGAAACAATCCTATCCCGAAGGCTAAGAGATCTCGAAGCCAACGAGGTCATCCCAAACAGCCAGTTCGGCTTCAGGCCAAACCGCTCCTGCCAAGACCCTCTATTAAAACTATACACCGAATCATCAAAAACCCTAAATCACGGGGACTGTTGCCTCGCAGTCTTCATAGACATCAAACAAGCATTCGACAAAGTCTGGCACGCAGGACTAGTACACAAATTACGACAGCTAGGCTTCCCGACAACATTCGTCCGACTCCCTCTCATATCTGGCAGGCAGATGTGTGAAGGTACAAGTAGGCTCCTCAAGTTCCCAAACGTTTCACCCAACTGCCGGAGTTCCGCAAGGATCGGCCCTGGCACCCATCCTATACACCATCTACGCTCACGACATTCCCCAAAGCACCACTCCCAGTCACCCAATTTGCCGACGACACTGCTCTCTGGGCAACCAGTAGTAGCAGTGACGGGGCAAACAGACTAATGACCCAACAACTTACCCACTTCTCCAACTGGGCCAACCGGTGGAGATTGACAATCAACCCGAAAAAAACACAAACAATACTGTTCAAACACCCTAAACTACCCAACCGTGACAAACAAAACTCCATCAACATTAACTTGACCTTACGCGGACAAAGACTCCAACTACAGGACACAATCAAGTACCTAGGTATCCAACACACATACAAAACCTTCATTCGACCGTTACTTGACTACCGCGCTCCACTATACGCAAGCCTTAAGATGAACCAATTACAATCCCTAGCCGCGTGCGAAAGAACCATACTAAGAGCCATACACAGACTACACTACAGACATCCCACCGAACTAACCATACAACACGCCAACATCCAACCAATAACCGACAGACTAATAACGTTACAAACCAAATACGCACAACGCAGAACTAATGGAGACACAATACCAACCAAACAAATACTTTCAATCCCATTTTCCAACAAACCCAGACCACCACGAATACCCAGAATCAAATTCAAACACCTCCCTGCACTCCTACTCCAAAGAACAAACAACCTACCAGAGGAGTTCGAAGAGCTCCTTGACAACACTCCTATATCCTAAGATAAAGAAACCCAATCCAATCCTCAAAGAAACGAGATGATGACCACCGCTACGAAAATGGGCTTTCTATCCAACCTCAAACCCATTATACACAATCCCAAACACTGAAACACTATATATATATATATATATATATATATATATATATATATATATATATATATAGGGTTTTCCACGGTAGGCGTTCGTTAGAAGTTTATGTGGTTAGAAACAATTTGGAAATCTGAATTTTCGGACTTAAGGGTTATTTAAGATTCTCTTACATTCTAAAATATTTTCAAGGTCATGTTACTTCCGGTTATACCGGAAGTCGCCACTAACTTCCTTATTTTAAATGGAACACCCTGTATATTATTTTATTTTTGGATAAGGCTTATAAGGGTTTCCTACACCTTTTTTCAACTGTTTCTTAGATATCTTGATTTTTTCAAAAAATTTGAAAGATGTAACTCTATTTTCAACACTGCTTGTCTTACTTATTTTTGACTGATGGAAAGTGCTTCTGGAGTAGACAGAAGCATAAGAACTATACTTTTGAAATACTCATTGACGATTGATTTATTGCATACGTGGTGTTCAAAATTTGATGAACTATTAAACAATTTTCAAAGTTGAAAAACTTTGTTAATTCAAATGTGACACCCTGTATATTATTGGATGAATAGATGCAGCATTTAGTTATGCATCGTTTGGCTATAACATTACCTATACCTATTATCGACAATTTTCTTGTTAATTAATATTTTCTACTTTAATGTGATTTTTGACAGAAACTGAAATGTTTTTCAAAAATAAAATGAACTTAATTCAAACTACACAAATTCTATTTTATTAAAACAATGAAATAAAACAAGAAGATAACAAAATTGAGAGCATAATAACAAATGAAAAACATAAAACAATTATTTGAACATAACTAGAAGAAAAGTGATAAAAAAGATAAAATGAATCATTACAAATGTTCCACATGACCGCCAATTTGATTTAAGCATTTTATAACTCGTATAACTCCGTATTTTTAATAATAGCCGATAAAATTCCAAAACTGCAATCTAGTGAGCCTTGATTTTGACACGCATTAAAACATTGTTGTTGATTTAATGTCAAATCAGTACAATTTAACTGATTTTGTAATTTTTTAAGTATTTTTTTTAAGTACTGTTTATAATGGAATGTATTCAAGAATATTCTAACAATGATTTATTAAATTTGTTTTACACGCATGGTGAATGTGGACGAATTGTTAGGCGAACATGCAGGTTGTTTAACGAACGGTATCCACACGTACCATTAATGACACACGGAAAATTTTCAAGAATTGAAGCTTGATTTATTGCAACTGGAAGTATAAGGGCAACTCGAACGCATTTAAAGTCAGTAATAGATAATGAAGTTAACGAGGTGAACGTGTTAGCTTATTTTCACGCTTATCCACGAACTTCAATTACAGCAGCTGCACTGGATTTGGATATTTCACAAACATCAATCCACAGAATATTAAAGAAGTATAAAATGCATCCTTTTTCGGTAATAACTGTGCAAGGATTACATCTTGGTGATCAGGCACGACGAGTTAACTTTTGTGAATTTATTCTTGTACAAATGACCGAATATCCGAGATTTCTTCACAACATTATTTGGACCGATGAATCAAAATTCAGTAGAGAAAGAATTTTTAATCGCCGAAATAATCACTACTGGGCACAAGATAATCCTCATGTAACAAGAGAACGTAATCACCAGTTCCAATTTGGTTTTAACGTTTTTTTTAGTTATTTATAATAGAGAGGCATATCAAGTGTACGATGAAAATTTGGATGGGGCGAGATATCTTGAAATTCTCCGTGGATTTGTTATGGATTTTCTAAATACTCTACCTGCATGTAACAGGGCAAACAGTTGGTATCAGCTGGATGGTGCTCCCGCACATTCCACTATAGCTGTACACCAACAGTTGACATTGATGTTTGAAGATCGGTGGATTGGCCCACAAGGACCTTGGAACTGGCCACCGAGATCATCCGATTTGACGCCCCTGGACTTTTACCTCTGGGGTCGTATAAAAGAATTAGTGTACTCTAGGCCAGTTAAAACTAGAGAGGATTTGCTAAATCGTGTTCACAATGCATTCAATAGTATGTGTCCACACGAAATTCGGCTATCTATTTCGCAAGGAGTATATGATAGAGTTATAAAATGCTTAAATCAAATTGGCGGTCATGTGGAACATTTGTAATGATTCATTCTATCTTTTTTATCACTTTTCTTCTAGTTATGTTCAAATAATTGTTTTATGTTTTTCATTTGTTATTATGCTCTCAATTTAGTTATCTTCTTGTTTTATTTCATTGTTTTAATAAAATAGAATTTGTGTAGTTTGAATTAAGGTCATTTTATTTTTGAAAAACGTTTCAGTTTCTGTCAAAAATCACATTAAAGTAGTAAGAAAATTGTCGATAATAGGTATAGGTAATCTTATAGCCAAACGATGCATAACTAAATGCTGCATCTATTCATCCAATAATATACAGGGTGTCACATTTGAATTAACAAAGTTTTTCAACTTTGAAAATTGTTTAATAGTTCATCAAATTTTGAACACCATGTATGCAATAAATTAATTGTCAATGAGTATTTCAAAAGTATAGTTCTTATGCTTCTGTCTACTCCAGAAGCACTTTCCATCAGTCAAAAATAAGTAAGACAAACAGTGTTGAAAATAGGGTTACATCTTTCAAAATATCTAAGATATCTAAGAAACAGTTGAAAAAAGGTATAGTAAACCCTTATAAGACTTATCCTAAAATTTTGTCAAGAATCCAAAAATAAAATAATATACAGGGTGTTCCATTTAAAATAAGGAAGTTAGTGGCGACTTCCGGTATAAGTAACATGACCTTGAAAATATTTTAGAATGAAAGAGAATGTTAAATAAATAGAAATTCAGATTTCTAAATTGTTTCTAACCACATAAACTTCTAAGGAACGCCTACCGTAGAAAACCCTGTATATATATATATATATATATATATATATATATATATATATATATACACATAAATTTTTACTTTTTTTCCATACAAACATTAATACCAATATGGTTATCACTTGCAATACACAACTCATAACACAACACACAAAAACACTCAAAACCCAAGGCCGAAGAGGGAGAAGATCCCTAAACTGCCCGAAGAAAGAAGACCTTATGGAACCAAGAAGAAGTGAAGATCCCGAACAAGAAGCAAACGTTTAATATATGTATATATATATATATATATATATATATATATATATATATATATATATATATATATAATTCTACACTTCCCCTGCAGAATACTTCTCTGTAAGCATTCCTCTGTAGTATTACTACACCAGCGTTCCTGAATTTCTGTTAAAATTTCTCTTTATTCGAGAAAATATAAAAACCTGACCAGCGTTATTAAAGCAATTTTCTGTACCAGTTGAACTTATTGTTCCAGTATTTCAATTTCAATATTTCAAAGTACACCTTTTTAAAAATTATATACACAAATAGTTGAAATACCTGTCGATTCCTGTCACCGAAATCCTTTTAAAAATTAATCAAACGTAAAAGAGGAACTAACAACCTGTACTAAGAGTGGGCTATTCTCTGAGTAACGACGGCGGTAACCCCCAGTCTTAATTCGAGCTCTTTAACTAGAAGACGGGCTTAAAGCCAGGTCTGGAGAGCTCAAATTGTTGCAATACCTCTGACACTCTAGATTAAAACCAGATCCAACCCATTTACGGTTGACCGCTTTTGGCTGTAAATATCTAGAACCCAGAACGTTACTTTTAGTTAGCTAAGGTATCCCTTGGCTATAAAAGATAATAAAAATCCAACTCCCTGTGTAAATAACTCCCGACGAATAAATTCTAAGTTGTAGGCAATCATTTTTTAATTTTGAATTTCGCGCCAATATGTTACAGAAGGTGTTAGGGAGTTTTGAGTTAGTTAAGTTCGAGGATGATAAAATGGTCGTTCTATGTATTGCTGTGTGCTGTATAGTTACAATATAATCTTTTGTCATCATAAACAATTTATGTTTTATTGCTCGGCTTTATCTACAATCTCAGGTGTGGGGTTGACAGGGATTAAAGTTGGTGGTTATTTATGGAAGTTATTGTGAGTTGAAGACATTAAGAATTTGGAGGTTATAAACACGCCTGTTGTTTTAACTTGAATTAAACGAAAATGAACAGCGGTCGTAGAAATGAAGATTTTAAACGTTTTGCGGAGAGCGTTAATGCGCAAGAAGATTATCTTTCTGTTGCAGGTGGAAATAAATAAGAAACTACTCAATCTAATATTAATCAAGATTTCGGTATAGTTATGGACACGTTCGCTGCGTTAATTCAACAAAACGCACAAATGATGAGTATGTTGCAACAAAAAGTCGTGAATAGTTCGAGAACTATTGCACCAGAGCAATCAACAAGTGATGTCAAGAATTATAATGTGATGCCTGATTTATCAAAAGCAATTGGTGATTTTAGTGGTGAGCTGGGGCCTGGATCTGCAAAGGCATGGCTAACCAACCTAGAACGAACAGCACAACTTCACAGCTGGCCTTCAGCCTTTACATTTCAAACCGCATGCAGTCATTTGGTGGGAGCTGCAAAGTACTGGTTGCAAGCGAGACAAACCGAAGTAACAAGTTGGGAGCAATTTATGCCTGCATTTCAAAAGACTTGTGTTTGCAAGAAGTAAGACGGACTTATGGAAGAAGATGCAAGACCGAAATCAAGGAGCACGAGAAAACATTAGCCTGTATTTCTATGAGAAAATAGCATTGTGCAGAGGATTAGATCTCACTTTTTTCGAAATAAAGGAGCAAGTGGCTATAGGGTTGTGGTCTAAGGATCTAAGCACTTTTATAATGTCCAGATACCACATTGATGAAGACACCCTGTATCAAGACATCATGCAGTATGAGCGTATTAGCACAGCAAGGAAAGAAAAAATCTCTGAGGTAAAAGAAGAGCGTGTGAAATCATATAGTGCACCACGAACAGCTAGGGAAACTCCAAAAGAAACTATTGTGACAGGTAAACATAGAGTTAAGTGTTACAACTGCAACGACGTAGGACACATATCTACACACTGTCCAAAACCGGTAAGAGCAAAGGGATCCTGTTATACATGTGGTTCAATGGAACACCTCCAGCAGAAGTGCCCAACATTTCGGACAAGAGTTGTGGAAGGAACGAGGTCAATGTCCAGGAACGGTGCAGCTAAGGAGAGTACGACATTGGTATTACACAGCAGTCCGTTACCAGCATTTACTGTTCCATTAATTTTAGAGAAAAATGATTTCAAATGTTGTGTTCAAGGAATCGTAGACTCAGGTAGTGCCATTTCACTTATTACTGCTGATTTAATTGAAAATTTACATTTTGAATCAGTAGAGATACCGTTTAATTACGTAGGTATAAATAGTTCTAAATTAGATGTCGTAGGATTGATAGATTTCAATGTTACTGTGCATGATATTAATATAGCTTTAAGATTCCACGTAGTAAAATCAGATGTAATACCGTATCAGTGTCTGTTAGGAAGAAATTTTATGTGTAGTCCGGATATAGATATTTCATTTAATAGTAACAAAATTTTGGTTAATCGTAAATGCTCTAAAAATACTACTGAATGTGAGAATGACATTTTGTCTATTGATGTTAACTTTACAGATGGTAACGAATTACTTAATGTAAATGAAAGGTTGAAAACATCAGACAAATTTAAGTTGCAAGAAATATTTACAAATCAATACATTAATTCAGTTAGGGGCACAGAGCCAGAAACTAAATATGAAATGAAAATTAGTTTACCTGCGAATCATAATCCATTCTTTTATCGGCCAAGACGACTTTCGTTTGCTGAGAAGATTGAAGTTAAACAAATAACAAATGATTTAATGGAAAAGGGGGTAATAAAAAAGAGTAATTCAGCATATTGCTCTTCAATTGTTTTAGTTAAAAAGAAGGATGGTAGGACAAGAATGTGTGTTGATTTTAGAGATTTAAACAAAGTAGTGGTTAAGGACAGATTTCCTCTCCCTTTAATTGATGACCACATAGATTCTTTGAAAGGTATGAAATATTACACTAAGTTAAATCTCATAGATGCATTTTATCATGTTAGTATTGAGGAGAATTCTCAAAAATACACATCCTTTATAACACCTCAAGGTCAGTTTGAATTCACAAAAATGTCATTTGGGTTTTATAATAGTCCGTCAGTGTTTAGTAGAATTATTTATGAAATACTTAGAGAGTTGATTGATAGTGGCCAAGTTTTAGTGTATATTGATGACATTTTAATTGCTACAAGAACAGTAGACGAGAACTTTGATATCCTAAAACTTGTATTTCAACTGATGGTCAAAAATTTATTATTTTTAAAATTAGAAAAGTGTAGTTTTTTACAAAACGAAATAGAGTATTTAGGCTATTTAATAAACGAAAATGGCATACGTCCAAATCCTGATAACATTAAATCCTTGAAGAACTTTCCAATTCCAAAAACTGTGAAGGAGGTTCATTCTTTTCTGGGCCTAGCTAGCTATTTTAGACGTTTTGTTGAAAGTTTTTCGGAAATAGCTAAGCCCTTATACGATTTAATAAAGAAAAATGCTATTTTTAAATTTGAAGAAACTAACAAAACTGGACACAAATATATATTTGAAATAATAGATGGTTTTTCGAAATTTATAAAGTTTTTCCCTTGCAAAACAACTAAAACAAATGAAGTTGTAAAAAATTTATAATTTTATTTTTCAATTTACAGTCGGCCTAGAAAGATAGTGTCCGACAGGGGTAGTTGTTTTACATCTCAATTATTCCGAGAATTTATGATGAAATGTAACATTACACATGTCTTAATAGCTACAGGTTGCCCACGAGCTAATGGACAAATTGAACGCATGAATAGAATATTGAGTCCAATGTTAGCAAAGCTTGTTGATGAATGTGATAAAAATTGGGATAAAATGTTACTAGACGTGGAATTTTATTTCAATAACACTGTAAACCGTTCAACAGGTGAAACCCCATCAAAATTACTTTTTGGGAGAAATCAATTAGGCAAGGTTGAAGATAAAATTGCGGAATATGTTGAGTTGGAAATAAACAGTGTTGATCACGATATTAGTGATATTAGGGTAGCAGCTAGCGATAAAATGTTAAAAGTGCAAAATCAAAATGAAGTCTGTTTCAATAAAACACGTAAGGAAGCGCACAAATACAAAATAGGCGATTTTGTAATGGTTGCAAATACCGATACAACTATCGGTGTAAGTAAAAAGCTTATTCCAAAATACCGCGGTCCTTATCAGATAACAGCTGTTTTACCGAACGATAGGTATGTCTTAAGCGACATCATAGGTTTTCAAAATTCACAAATGCCCTATGATGGTATACTTGAGGCTTCTAGATTAAAAGCATATAGCACTTAAGTAGAATAAGTTAAATAGTCAATAAGAAGTGTTGTAAACTTATATTATTTAGATTAAGTTAGTTAAGAATTTATTGTGACTTATTTTTGTAAGTGATCGGGACGATCACAAGTCAGGTTGGCCGATCTGTAGGCAATCATTTTTTAATTTTGAATTTCGCGCCAATATGTTACAGAAAGTGTTAGGGAGTTTTGAGTTAGTTAAGTTCGAGGATGATAAAATGGTCGTTTTATGTATTGCTGTGTGCTGTATAGTTACAATATAATCTTTTGTCATCATAAACAATTTATGTTTTATTGCTCGGCTTTATCTACAAAGTATTTACGGCTGACCGCTTTGGGCTGTAAATATCTAGAACCCAGAACGTTACTTTTAGTCAGCTAAGGTATCCCTTGTCTATAAAAGATAATAAAAACTAAACCCTCGGTATATTCATATCCTGTCCTCATTAAGAACTACCTGTATAATTAAATCCAGAATTCCGAAAATACTCCCTTATACAACTAAAACTGAAAATTAATTCAAAATTGAATTAAACAAGGTTGGCTTTGTAATAAAACGAATACGTTTCAATACGTAGATTATTTAATTTCCTATATAAACAATCTGTTTATATGCTTAACGTAATTAAAACGTAATTGAAACCATCCCTTTTCTTAAATAAATGACAAAGTATTCCTCGGATCGAAACTTTCCATTTATATAAATTCAATTGAAATAGTTTATTCACCTCAATTGACATCTCTTACATATTTTACTATTGGTAAAATACAAATAAATTGAGAAACTAAATATCCCGGTATTAAATTAACAGTTTCAAACCTGTATATAGAATTTAAGTTTAAATAATAATTTCATTTTCTTTTCCCATTATCATAAGAATTAATTATCCCAGAAATTGTAGTAATTATAGATAGGTACATTCACATTACGCATGCAATCAAGGCCACTCTTATTATGCTGACATTGACCTAGTTCTGTAAGAGCATTAATTCCCTATTACGATTACACTGAAACCTATCCAGACCGAAAGAATAGAAATAATTAACATCGAGTTAATTATTTACCTGCTTCCCCATTTAATATAATTATCCAAGTAATCTTGAGAAAATACCATTATAATTATATACACACACTTCTCAAAATAACCTAGTAATAAATTAGAATCACCAAACAACGCGCCATTTTGTGTTGGAAAATGTTACTTACATCTGATCGTATTCCAGAACCAGTACCAATCCACGAAGAGCCCTAGTAGAAAAAAATGGCTGCCGAAGCAACGGACGTTCCCCAACCAGGAAGAATATTTAATTTACTTTTATTGAATCCACGACCTCCCTCACTGTTACTAGTATAACATGCAATTATAACAAAATCTCCCTCAGAGGGGGAATTAATTACGGTACGGTACGGTTTATACAGGGTGTTTCAACAAAAATTAGTATTAAATATGATTATTTACATGATAAAAAGCGGAACTTATACATAAAATAAACAACCTAATATTTACATGATTTATATACAAGAAACGGAACATTTAGACGGCAGCATGTCTGTTTAAAACATCTTGAGTAGCGGCTAGCACTTTGGTTTGCGGTAGCCTAATAACTTCTGTGTGCCTTGCATAGCCCAAAAACCAAATAACTGCTGCTATATGTGCACACATTCGTATAGTTCGCGGTCCTGTTTTGCATTGGCAATAGTAGCCACATATAGGACCATCTTCTTGTTCAGCATCATTATCAAGAACAGGGTTATAGCTAATTATTGTTTGATATTTAATTTGATTTCTATGTCTAGATCTAATTCTACGCCGAACGAGATTTAATTCGCGGTATCAATTTCGAAAAACTGGTTGCCCAGTTGGTGATTGTTATCCTGTATGTAAGAAGGTGCTAGTTTAAGTTGGAAAGTTCCGTAAGTTATGCGTCTTAATTGAGCTATATTTAGAACTGGAAAATTTTCTAATTGGTTTTGTTCTAAAGGTGCCCATCTGCCGTGCCACCTCAACAAGCCTTCATTTTACGCTCTAGCTTGTACATGATTAAGTTCGTTTACCATTTGAAGCATTTCTTGTGCTAGTTCTTCATTTGCTTCTTCCATATGGAATGGTGCATGGTAGCGGTTTATTAGGGCACAGGCAACACGGAAAAATGTCCGCAAATTGGGTATTTGGGCAATTGAAAAGCAGTTACGAAAAATTTTAAGTATTGACTGAACGTGTCCGTTTCGAGGTTCTACTACCCACCTTTGCTTAGTAATAATTCTGCTAGCGTTGGCTTCTACAGTTGGCAATTGACGTATACCTTCTAGCGCTGGTGGAATTTGCACAGATATGCCAATATTATTTAAAAATTCCCGAGCATCTCGGTAGCCTCTATCCACAATCACAACATCGCCAGGTTGCAGCCAATGTCTTAGTTCTTGATCCTGATTATATTGGTATCTTAATATACTCGCATCATTATTTCTTGGGTCGGAAAAGTATGGACCATGAACATCCAAAATATATCCATCTGGGGCAACAACTAGCACTGGCTGAACAAGATGGCAATGTTTGTGAACTGAATAGGACTGCCTGAGGGTTTGAAAATGTTTGCTACGCTCTATGTTAACATAAGTGGCATCGATACAAATAATGGCTTTTGGGTTTTCAGGTTCCTCATTAAATAACTCATTTACAAATCTGGTAACGTGTTCAGCAATAAATTGGTTACGGTTTATGTGACGAGGTCCTAAATTCTGGGGCACAACATTATTGGATAATGATTCCTTAACTTTTTGAATTGCCAATGAGACACCCTGCCTGCTACCATAAGAAAACATCGCCGCTAAAAGCCTGTCTGAAAGTCCTTGACGTAATTTACATAAAAAACACAGTAAATCTTTTTTTTTTAACTTCTCTCCTTCTTCCGTAAATATTAACATTCGCACAAAGGTTGAACAATTCCCGAAATTGATCCCTGTTTAAGGATGACAGCGCACTTAGCTCCTCATCACTGAAATTGTTTTCATCCGAAAAAGTTTAATTGTTTGTGTTACTTTCTCGTATTGTTATCAACAACTGATCCAACTTTGCCCCTTTTAAATTGTGTGGCTTTTTAATGTACCTTATACCATTTTCTAATGGAAAAAGTAATAAACCATTCGCATCAAGATGGACAGGACGAACCTTACAAATACGAGGTATGTATACTCCCTTTCGCATAAAAATATTTGTCCTTGCCTATCCTGATAAATGTTGAATATTTGCAGCATTATTGCATATTAAACAATGATTAGCACTATATTTTAGAGGAAGCTTCATAATTGTTGGATCTGGATCATTTTCATAGACCTGAATTTCATCTATGATACCTTGATTGCAATTTGTACATAGCCTGGTATTACCATTTATGTCCATTGGCGGAAGTGAAAGTTCTTGTCGTCTTCTCTGAGCAATATTTATCTTCTGGTCGGCATTTTGTCGTAAAATGGTCATTTGTCTGGGATTCCCCACTATTTCACATACATAACACTGAAAGTTTAATCGAAAAGCGATTTTAATGCAAACTTAAATAATGACTTTAAGGAAACTTAGTTACAGGTGACATTGTCATTTTAAGTAACTGGTTGTTATTAACAATCGAAAGTGTAGATATGTATCAGGCTTATGGCTATATCTGTAATTTTTAATAGTATTAACTACTAATTTTTATTAAAACACCATGTATAGAATGATAGAAAGTACAGAATAATGAAAAATTACTAAACAGTATAATATGTAATTGTAAGACGTGTATATCCATGCTAAAACTCACTGAAAAGCCATAAAGCTTATTAGGCACTACCACTTTAACGTCCTGTAAATCAAAAACTAGCCATTAGATTAAGTTGGACCAATGACAAATATTGTTCAGATACTTTTAGTCTATAACATGCTAAAATTTCATTAAATTTGACTGTGGTCTAAAAACCCATAAGAGGAGTGCAGGGTCCTTTGACATTTATTTCTTTATTTTGTCTAAAAATTAGTTTTTTAAAGCTTATACTGCCTATACTGCTTTTGTCTAAGCAGTTTTAAAGAAACACAATACTTTTAGCATTAAAATGATGTACATATAAATAATCTTCACGAAATATAATTTTTTTATTTTAATAATACCAGCTCTTTAACGCGCCTTGACCATAAAGTAAAAAAAAAATGCAATTTGGTGAAAATCAAGCCAATATTTTTTTAAAAACTTTCTTGCACTATTAGTTGATTTTTCCAACATGGATACTGCCACAGACAACATAACAGTTTTATTTGAATTAAAAGATGCTCTAATAAGATTTCTGTCTTAAATCATACGTCAGCGTACACCCTATTCTTTTGGGTATTTTTAGGTGGCCTTATAATAAAGATTTTCATCTGAAAACCATATTTATCTTCACGAGAGCGAATCCTTCTTAACAATCTCTGTGTGTCCGTGTCCGTGTTCGTGTGGGTGTGTGTGTGTGTGTGTGTGTGTGTGTGTGTGTGTGTGTGTGTGTGTGTGTGTGTGTGTGTGGGGGCGTGTGTGTGTGGAGGGGCGTGTGTGTGTGCGTATGTGCGTGCCTGCGTGCGTAGTTGTGGTTGTGGTTGTGGTTGTGGTTGTGGTTGTGGCTGTGGCTGTGGCTGTGGCTGTGGCTGTGGCTGTGGCTGTGGCTGTGGCTGTGGCTGTGGCTGTGGCTGTGGCTGTGGCTGCGGATGTGGCTGCGGCTGCGGCTGCGGCTGTGATTGTGGTTGCGGTTGCGGTTGCGGTTGCGGCTGTGGCTGTGGCTGTGGTTGTGGTTGTGGCTGTGGCTGTGGCTGTGGCTGTGGCTGTGGCTGTGGCTGTGGCTGTGGCTGCGGATGTGGCTGCGGCTGCGGCTGTGGCTGCGGCTGTGATTGTGGTTGCGGTTGCGGTTGCGGTTGCGGCTGTGGCTGTGGTTGTGGTTGTGGTTGTGGTTGTGGTTGTGGTTGTGGTTATGGTTGTGGTTGTGGCTATGGCTGTGGTTGTGGTTGTGGTTGTGGTTGTGAGTGTGGGTGTGGGTGTGCGTGTGCGTTTGCGGGTACGTGTGGGTGTGCATGTGTGTGTGCTTGTGCTTGTGCTTGTGATTGTGCTTGTGCTTGTGCTTGTGCTTGTGCTTGTGCTTGTGCTTGTGCTTGTGCTTGTGCTTGTGCTTGTGCTTGTGCTTGTGCTTGTGCTTGTGCTTGTGCTTGTGCTTGTGCTTGTGCTTGTGCTTGTGCTTGTGCTTGTGCTTGTGCTTGTGCTTGTGCTTGTGTCTTGTGCTTGTGCTTGTGCTTGTGCTTGTGCTTGTGCTTGTGCTTGTGCTTGTGCTTGTGCTTGTGCTTGTGCTTGTGCTTGTACTTGTGCTTGTGCTTGTGATTGTGATTGTGATTGTGATTGTGATTGTGATTGTGATTGTGATTGTGATTGTGCTTGTGCTTGGGTTTGTGCTTGTGCTTGTGCTTGTGCTTGTGCTTGTGCTTGTGCTTGTGCTTGTGCTTGTGCTTGTGCTTGTGCTTGTGCTTGTGCTTGTGCTTGTGCTTGTGCTTGTGCTTGTGCTTGTGCTTGTGCTTGTGCTTGTGCGTCTGCGTATGCGTGTACGTGTGCGCGTGTGTGTTCGTGTCTACGTGTGTGCGTGTCTACGTGTGTGCGTGTGTGCGTCCGCGCGTGTGGTATGTGCTTGGGTGTGGGTGTGTGTGTGTGTGTGTGGGTGTGCGGGTGGTTGTGAGTGTGTGTGTGTGTGTGTGTGTTGTGGATGTGGGTGTGTGCACGTGCATGCGCGCGCGTGCGTATGTGTGCGTTTATGTGGGTGTGTATGCGTCCGAGCGTTCGTGCGTGTAGTGTGGTTGTGAGTGTAGTTGTGAGTGTGGATGTGGGTATGTCTGGCTGTGAAGGTGGTTGTGATGTGTGTGTGTGTGTGTGTGTGTGTGTGTGTGGTGTGTGTGTGGGTGTGCATGTGTACGTGCGTATGTGTCCTTGTGTGCGTGTGTGCTTATGTTAGTGTGTGCGTGTGCGCCTGCGTACGTGTGTGCGCAAGCGTGTGTGTGTACGTGTGCGTGTGTGCGTGTCTACATGTGTGCGTGTGTGCGTGAGTGCGTGTGTGCTGGTGTGTCTGTGGGTGTGTGTGTCTACGTGTGTGCGTGTGTCCGTATCTACGTGTGTGCGTGTGTGCGTGTGTGCGTGAGTGCGTGTGTGCGTGTGTGCGTGTGTGCTTGTGCTTTGTGTGTGTGTGTGTGTGTGTGTGTGTGTGTGTGTGTGTGTGTGTGTGTGTGTGTGTGTGTGTGTGTGTGTGTGTGTGTGTGTGTGTGTGTGTGTGTGTGTGTGTGTGTGTGTGTGTGTGTGTGTGTGTGTGTGCGCGCGCGCGTGTGTGCGTATGTGCGTGTGTGCGTGTATGCGTGTGTGCTTGTGTGATTTTGTGCGTGTGTGCGTGTGTAGGTGTGTGCGTGCGTGTGTCTGTCCGTGGGTGTGTGCGCATATGTTTGGCTGTCTAAGCATGTTTGAGTGAGTGCGTGTGTGTGAAATAGGTTTCATATTTGCCATAGAAAGACTATTATTAAAATTGTTTCTTTTCTTTTAGTTTCTACTTTGTAGGTTGCAAGGTCGTGTGTTGTGTCATACCAGATATTTTACTAACTTACTTACTCGCTCTCTTATATAATTTACACTATAATGCATGTAAAGACTTGGATATAATAAAATTAGAAATTAAAAAAGCCCCCTACACAAAAATATTACTTATAAAACCTCGAAAAGGTAAACAAATTTTCTTGAATCAGAGCTAAGAACACTCTCGTACAAGTCACCTTTCAAACAGAAAAAATTAAAACTCTAATAAAAAGTAAAGAATCGCTTCATCAGTTAGAAAAGAACTGATGATCTTCAGACGGTTCAACATATTTTCTTAAATCATAGCTAAAAATACTTGATCAATTCACCTTTTAAACGAATAAAACCAAATTAAAATCTGCCCTCCGTTTGGGAGCTACGACGCCACAGTAAAATATGTTATACCCAATGATATATACACAAGCTAATAAAATACACCTACCTCAAGCACAGTTCTAAACTTTTTATTTCAGTAGATTCGTTTTAACCTTCATTAACATCTATAAGTTACGTTTTAGACATACGAAATTATTGTGTCGACGTTTTGAATATTCGCGATTTAGTCATCGGTGTTTTAGTCATGTTCGGCGTAATGGTCCTACCACTAAATTTGGTAGAATTGGCGCAGTCGGCGAAATGGTTGTCAGCATTGGACAACCGCACGTCGCGTGCAATAAATGCTCACTTTTTACACTTGTTAGATAAATAACTATTACATTTAGAAATTACTAAGAAAAATTATTTTAATTACAAAAAATTTCGCATACATTGCAAGTTGAACTTTGCAATAGGTAAAGTTCTATAACACGTATAATTTTTCATACTTGGATTATGGTTTTATGTTTAAACTACAGTTTTTTTATGTATTTTTAAGAACTGGTCATAGAAAACATAGTATAGTTTCTCACTTATTTCACCAAACTACACAAAATATTACCCTAACACGACAACAGCTAACAGAAAGGAGAACAATTTACGAAAACGCAATTTTCTTATTAAGTACAAGCAAGAAGTATTGAGACTAAGACTAGCTTTACCTAAAGTTTTTAATACATACGAAATAAGGCCTGACATAATTTGAGATTTTTATTAAAATGAAAGCCAATAGAAAATTAACCTTACACTAAAGTGACTGAATTTTATTGAAAAATTCTATACTAACCTTTTTTATTGGGCACTTCCATTTTGGTTCAATCGCTTGGAAAAACTGCTTCCACGTAAAATCACTATCGTTCTGAATCATGTCACAATATCGACGATGTTTAATAGTATGTAGTAATTGACATTCTCCTCTATCTTCACATTGTTCTATTTTCATTTCCATCTACAACCAATGCATCTGTTATTCTTTGTATACACAATTAATTATAACGACGTAATTGTTTTAAGTGGCGCGCTTAACCCACAAAACTGCTGTAAGATTGTATTTCTAATGCGAAATTCAGCATTAACGTAACGTTAGGTTCTGTAGCTTTTTTGTAATCAAAAATTGACTACTTAGTCTCCAAACATGTTTAATACAAGATTAAATTAATTAAGTTTATCAACCTTAAGATTTAAAGAATAAGCTACCAATAAACAAGGAGTGCACACTTATTACTAAATTTAATACACGCCAAGGGTATGTAATTGTAAAATTTACAATTTGTCACATAAATTCTAATAAGAATAACAACGTCATGTTTAAAATACTTATGTCTTTATATCTTTGCATAAAAGTCGTGTATTAGAAACAGATTTAATTTGTTAAAATATTAATATCAAAATTTATAAAATATGAAAAAGCTATCAATAATCCTTTTGAATACCATATTATTGTTAGTGATTAAATAATAAATCTTTAGTAAATTAAAAATTAGTAAATGGTAGTGGACATTACATTGCAGAAAACTAACAATGCAAAATGTCATAATCAAAAAGCAAATTGCAAAAAATGTATTCACGTTGTTGTATCAGTCCTAAATTCTGTATTATAAGTGTTTTGTAACTGTGGTTTCCTATTAGTGGAGTTGATCGGCCTATTTCCACAGTTTATGCTTTTTGAGGCAGCACTTCGTGGAAACCATCAGAAACTTCCAACCAAACCACGAAGAAATACTGGTAAGCTTCGACATTGTGAGTCTATTCACAAATGTGCCTACCGATAAGGCACTAACTATCATAAGGGACAAGCTGGAAAAGGATGAAACGTTAGACGAACGCACGCAACTCTCGGTAAACACAATAATGGAACTTCTGACAATATGCATTAGAACTACATATTTCCAGGTAGAAGACAAATTCTACCAACAAGAGTTTGGGATGGCTATGGGTTCCCCACTATCACCCATAATGAGCAATATATATATGGAAGACTTTGAAGACCAAGCGATATCCGAATTCACAGAGAAACCAAGGATATGGCTTAGATACGTGGACGATACCTTCGTAGTTTGGCAACACGGCAAGCATAAGCTAGATGAATTCCTAGATCATCTAAATAGCCGCGCACCCACCATCAAATTCACAATGGAATTGGAGTCGGAACAAAAACTGCCATTCCTGGATGTACTTGTACACAGGAATGACAACACTTTCACGACAAGTGTATACAGGAAACCTACCCACACAGGGAGGTACCTACACTACAACTCCAATCACCACAAAAACGTGAAGTTAGGCGTAGCAAAATGCTTGTACGATAGAGCAAAACAATATGCTCAAAACAAGAGGACCTGAACAGAGAAAAGAGAATATCGCTAGAACACTCAAAGAAAATGGCTACCCCGATCTAACACCTAACCTTAACAGGAAAGGGTAACCGAAAAGAAGAACCTAAATATACAGCGATAATACCATATATACAAGGTACCTCAGACAAAATACGAAGGATAGGCAGCAAATACAAGATACGCACTGCCTTCAAATCGACCAGAACGCTCAGGGAATACTAACCAAAACCAAACCATACAATGAAGATCAGAATTCCAAGAACTGTGTATACAACCTACCATGCGAATGCGGCAGAGCATACATAGGAGAGAGCAGTAGACCACTCAAAGTGAGAACTCAGGAACACAAGAACAACGTCCGCAAGGGCGAAACAGAAAGATCAAGAATCGCTGAACATGTCTGGAACGAAGACCACCGCATCCAATGGGATAACATACAGATAGTGGCAAAGGACGAGAATACAACTCGTCGGAAACTCAAAGAAGCCACATTCATCGCACTAGCAGAAAATCCAATAAGCCAAGCTAGTGTAGAAATGAAACCCATATGGATTCCAATAATGCGCGAAGAGCTTAAGCGCAATACACCTGCGCAAGAGGTTACGGCGCAACATGCGCAATAAACTTCTGCGCAACCACGAAAAATAGTTTAATATATATATAAGTTCTAACAAATATATATTGGATTACTCAGTGGCTCAGCGGTAAAGGTGTCAGACTAGTAAGTGAAAGGTACCAAGTTCGAATCTGAGAGTAGTCAAGTGCTTGAGAAAAATTAGATATAACAAATGAATTCGACTCAAGTGCGAAAACAGTCCTTCTCAGGACTAAGCCTGATGACGGAAGCAGAGTCCGCTTCCGAAACGTCGCGCTCAAAAAGCATAAACTGTGGAAATAGGCCGATCAACTCCACTAAAAAGTCCTAAATTGTCAAAAACTTCATAGGAAAGTTGTAAAAGCATTCACAACTAAACGTCTACATATATCAATTAAAAATTTAGTACGATTTTTTGTTATACTTCCTCGTAATGAGATGGCATTAGTTCAGCGATTTTATATTCATGGGGCGCGTCCATAGGGGGCGTGATAATACTGAAGGTCAGGCGCGAGCATATCAAAAACAAAATACATCGTGAACATAAAAAATAAAATACACATTGATATAATATTGTAAAGAACCGGCCTGGTACAATTCATTTAGTTAATTATGAAAATAATTTAAACCAAATTCCCACACCAAATAGGTGGACGGATTTAGATAAAATGTTTATCGCTTGTCAATTGATGACTTGTGATAGTATGTAAATTACAAATGTTTAGTCGGTAGACGCTATTACATTTTTTTTACAAAGGTACTATAAAGCGTATAATTTTTCAACATAATATAGACCTCTATAAATATTTTATTTCCAATCTGCTGTACTATCCATCACATCCTGCATCTGCTCCCAGAACACATATATTTCACATCTTTACCCTCATTTTCCGACAATCCATAAGCCACTAATACTGTACTTTTCTCATTTTGTCCCTTCTCAATATGAATTCTTAACAATCTTTTAGAGATAATTTTCAAATCCTTAACCTATTGCATCCAATTTTTATCTGTTAGTGCTGCCACCCTTTCTTTAGCTCGCTCAGCCTTTTAAACTCCTCCATAAATTAAGTAGTGCCCGTTTTCAGGGTTATACATCCTTTCCTTTTTTTCTTAGTCTCGGTGTCACCCATTATAGCCATATCTGCCTCTTCAAGTTCCTCTTCCTTCCCACTTATAGTTTCAACATTCCAGATCTCCATCTTCCATTTACCTTCCTTCACTACGCCATTCTTTATCCTTAAATCTTTCCCTTTTTCATTGCAGTGTTCGTTATACTTATGTCCTCCTGTCCCTCTATTAGCTAGTTTTATCTTCAGCTTGTTCGTGTTATTTTACGTAATTGTTCTTCGTTTCATTTTGTATACCAGTAATTTCCGTTCTTCTCGCACCTTTTTGGTTGGATCCTCCTCAATCCATATTTCCGTTTTTTTCAGTAGTTTCGTGTTCTTAAATACCTTCGTTCTAGTTCCCTCTCTTATGCCTTTAATAATAATTGGTCTCATTCCCGTATTCTTCTGTTTTCCAATCCTTTTGACGTCTTGCACTTGTACCTTACAATTTTTTGCAATATCAGTTCTTTTTCCATTGTTTGCTCCTTTTTTTATTCACATCCTCTTTTATTGCAAGGTTCCTCTTTCTTACCTTGCTCTCTAAAACCTCCAATCTTTCATCTTGCTCTGCTGCTTGTTTTTTCAACATAGTACTATCTGCTGTAATTTTTTTCACCTCATGCGTCATAAGATCCATTTTATTATTTATCTCTTCCTGCCCCTTGTGTATTTTTTCAAACATTCCAACTCCATCATCGATACCTTGATTTACACGCCTGTAACGCCTTATTTTCGGGTGTATAACTGGTTGCCTACCCACCTGTTCCTTTTCCCATGGTTCTAGGCTCTATTTATTTACTTTCTTCCTTGTCTGTTAACATCACTATTTTAAGCTACACACTTTATTAAATCAGACTTATCCTACTCAATAGCTTAACTTTTTGTTCGGCGACAGTAGTCCCGCATTAACTTTCACTTCTACACTTTCCTTTTAATGCCTCACATGTTGGTGAAAAATCACACGCTTTTGCATTTTTGTGTTTTTTCATTTAAAATTGATTTTATTGTTTTGTTAAATAGCACGTTTAAGTTTTTAATTATATCGTAAATTTTTATTAAAAGAAGTATTAAACCTTAAAGTTTTGCCGATCCTGTCTATCGAAGCCACAAATATTTCACGCTACGATTAAGGTACTAAAGGGCATACAAAATTATTTTAAACATTAAATTATACCGTAGGGAAAATGGTAATAATACATGAAATGCTCTAACTTTCAGTATAGAAAACCAATCATAAAATTCAAAGAATGATTTATTACTAAACCGTTTTGATTTCCCACTTGCAATAAAGTCTATGAACGTTTCTTCTTCGGCAAACAAAAACCCTCCTGGAGTATTTTAAAATAAATCCATAACTCATTAATAGCATGCCATCAAGTTGTCGTCAGCGAGGAAATATTTCTTAAAATTCGTTTTCAACACTTCTTAATACTTTTCAATAGTTACAAAAACAACGTTTACAACTGCAATTTTCTACAAAAAACATTAACCTTAGTACTCACATCCAACGTATGTGTATTTGCTCATTAGAGCTGAAAATTCAAATCTCAAATATGTTGACAAATAAACCATCTCTAAACCTCACGACTTCCGATCGGCTTTCCTCTTCTAGAAAAATGGGAATTTCATCTCTTAACTGTTGGTTTATAAGTGCTTGTATACTTTGGAATCTTCCAGACATATAACATTGGTTAGAATCCCTTATTCATGTATGTGGGCTCCGTTTCATTTGCAAATATGCAGTCCTTTGTTTCGATTGAGACAATTATATGCTGCGTACTCTAACGTTGAATTTTACTTAATCTGTACTCTTTTTAATTGATGGTAAGAATTTATCAGATATTTGCTTTAATTCTCTTGTGAAGTTCCTTTTACTTTACTAAAGAAACGTAGGAGTAATTTATTTTAAAAATGGTAACATTTAGCCTGTTCAGGCCCACAATCATGAAACAAAAAAACTACAATTTCTGCTTCAAAGTTGATAGTATTTGATATATTCACAAAAGATTATTTTTAGGGTTTATATATCACTCTATGAAAAACGTAGTTGTTATATTTGTGAACAGATTTTAATAAAAAATTTATAGAACCGACGTGTTCGAATAATTTGTAACCGTTAGAACGAGTAGAGACGCTAATTTTCAGTACATATCTAATTGCTACTTTGCAAAAAATTGTTACAACAGTGATTATTTTTATAAAATCTCTGTATATGTAAACTATTATACTGTGGGACTAAAAAAGATGCTAAAAAA
The DNA here is from genome assembly GCA_036346205.1 of Vesta saturnalis. NCBI lineage: Eukaryota > Metazoa > Arthropoda > Insecta > Coleoptera > Lampyridae > Vesta > Vesta saturnalis. Next base: position 33,075 of record JARFJB010001000.1, on the reverse strand, counting down.
TTATGCTACAGATGAAATTGGCAAACAAGTTTGGTTAGTTGCACTATCAATATTGGCCTATTTTGTACGATTTGTATATTTTCCATTATTTACCTAAACATTGTACTAATGACATATCTTATTGTACCGAAATCTGATCAAATTTGATATATAGGTAGTGTAATGCTGATCGTACACTCAAAATATTTTTTTGTATAATTCCTATTTTGTCTGTCATAGAGGCAAATTATAACTTTAAAATTAAACTTACTCTTAGTGTTGAAGGGATATCTTCATATACAATAATAGTTGTATTCATCTTCAACTCATTGGCATCACTTGAAGCTATTCTCATTGTTTGATAAACGACGGGAAGAGACTTAAACTCTGAACATTTTCCTTCAAACTTTTTCATTCCAACAATTTTTTTCTAGAAAAAATAAATCAAATTACTGTGAAACTGAAATTCTATTTTTACCTTCCAACCTACATATACATATGTAGGTATAGAAGGTCATGCAATTGACTTTTTTACACTATAGCTAAATGGACTTAATGCTCATTTTACGTTTGGCCAAGTTTGACAAGGTCGGCCATGATGTCTGGATGTGTGCCTGTGTGCCTGTGTGTCTGTGTGTCTGTGTGTCTGTGTGTCTGTGTGTCTGTGTGTCTTGTGTGTCTGTCTGTGTGTCTGTGTGTCTGTGTGTCTATGTGTCTATGTGTCTGTGTGTCTGTGTGTCTGTGTGTCTGTGTGTCTGTGTGTCTGTGTGTCTGTGTGTCTGTGTGTCTGTGTGTCTGTGTGCTGTGTCTGTTGTCTGTCTGTCTGTGTGTCTGTGCTGTGTGTCTGTGTGTCTGTTGTCTGTCTGTGTGTTGTGTGTCGTGTGTGCACTACGACTCACACACACACTCACACACCTCACACCACACCTACACTCACACACTCACACACTCACACCACACTCACACACTCACACACTCACACACTCCACACCACACACTCACACACTCACACTCACACTCACCACTCACACACTCACCACACACTCACACACTCACACTACACACACTCACACTCACACACTCACACACTCACACACTCACACTCCACACACACTCACACTCACACACTCACACACCACACACACCTCACACTCACACTCACACCACACACTCACACACTCACACCACACACTCACACCACACCTCACACACTCACACACTCACACTCACACACACTCACACACTCACACTCACACACTCACACACTCACACACCTCACACCTCACCACACTCACACTCACACCTCACACACACACACACCACCCACACACCCACACTCACACTCACACTCACACACCTCACACACCACACACACACACACTCACACTCACACTCACACACTCACACACTCACACACTCACACACACTCACACACTCACACCTCACACCACACACCTCACACCTCACCACACGCTCACACACTCACACGCTCACACGCTCACACACCACACACACCACACTCACACCTCACACACTCACACGCTCACACGCTCACACCACACTCACCACACTCACACCTCACACTCACACACACTCACACACTACACACCACACACTCCACACACACACTCACACTACACACTCACACCTCACACTCCTCACACACTCACACACTCACACTCACACACTCACACTCACACACTCACACTCACACACTCACACACTCACACACTCACACACTCACACACTCACTCACACACTCACACTCACACACTCACACACTCACACACTCACACACTCACACACTCACCACTCACCTCACTCACACTACTCACACTCATCACACACTCACACACTCACACACTCACACACTTTGTCACAGACGATGACATCAAACGATGTCGAAATATACGAGTTTCTCATATAATCTTCTATTTGCTCACTTTAAACCAACAATTAAAAAAATATATACCGGGTGGTCGTAAAGGAAGGAATAAATTCAATATCTCGTAAAGCACAATTTTTTTCAAAAATCGCTCGGACCCGTCGATTTTATATTTTTTCGGGGCATATTTTGCGAAAAAAAAAATTTTATACGGGGTGTCTCAAAAAAGATTAGCTAAAAAAATTTTTTTTTTCAAATTGCAACCCAATTTTTTTATTGCATTTTTGGATTGCCCTTACAATTCTAAACATTTGTCATGCAGCATGTGCTATACCTAAGTCCAAGCGTTTTGGAGTTATTCGCATTCAAAATTTAAAAATTGAAAAAAGGTCATGAAGAAAACGAAAAATAAAATAATTTTTATAACGTTTTATTATATCGAAAACAAAGATTCGTAAACTTGAAAATAATTTTATTTCAGCAAATGTTCGAAATGTCCTCCGTTAGTCAACTGACAATAGCCTAATCGATTTCGCAAAATATGCCCCGAAAAAATATAAAATGGACGGGTCCGAGCGATTTTTGAAAAAAATTGTGCTTTACGAGATATTGAATTTATTCCTTCCTTTACGACCACTCGGTACCTATAATAAAGTCCAGTCAAAAAACGAATCAAATAAGTATAAATATATATATATATATATATATATATATATATATATATATATATATATATATATATATATACACACACAATATTCCGTTGTTCCGGGTATTATCCCGCATTTTTCTCTCTGTTTCTCGTCGATGACGTTTCGACCAAATCTCACTGTCCATTCTCAAGTCTTCTTTTCGTTGCTCATGTTACTCGAACAAAGCTGTTATTCTCGTCAGGTGAAATGTTTTAATACTGCCTCACTTTCTGTTTTTTCACTTTCTCTTGCTTTCCCTCGGTTTCGTGTGACTGGTCATCGTTTTGTTTTGTTCAAGTAATGCGAGCAACGAAAAGAATACTTCAGAATGGCCAGTTAGATTTGGCCGAAACGTCGTCGAGGAAAAGGAGGAAGAAAAACGCGGGATAATAACCGAAAGAATGGAATATGCCAAACCCGCGGAAACATAACATTAAACTATATATATATATATATATATATATATATATATATATATATATATATATATATATATAGTCTAAGTACAATGATATATTAATAAGATATATATGGCTGAACACTGCCCAGGTGAATTCAGATGTCTTCAATTTAATTAATCCTTGCAATCAGCGGTGGTTACAAATATTATATCGCAACTACTAATTTACAATCGTATTTTCTCGAAACTGTTTTAGTAATACGTAGTGCTGTCTACCGATAACTTTACATTGTAATTAAAACCTTCAATTTTACAAAATGATACATTCAATAGATGTTACTACTATGCTACGGATGGGTACTGAGGAGGCCGTTACACAGTTAAACAATTTTAAACGTAATTAGAATACTTAGCGTTTGAGTTTTTAATGGTGTATTTTTGTATTTATATTTTACACAAATCTATACGGTTCGTTAACAATTACAGTTATCGTCCTCAGTAGTTTAGAGGTTAGAATAAATTTATGAAATACGAAAAATATTAATTATGAACAAAAAATTATTCAATTATTATAAGCTCATTATAATATCATATAATAGCAAAGTACATGTCGTAGGTTCAAATACTACTCGAGGTAAACTTTTTATTTATGTATTTAATAAAATTAGTAATTATTTTTAAAAAACTATTTATTTGTTAGATTTGACTAGATCTTTAATTCATATTTCAATTTTCTATTTGAAATTAAAGTTTTTCACAACTTTACACTATAATTCGATTAAATTTTGTGAAATTTGTTCTTTGATTACATTTTTAACTGTTAGACTTCGACCGTTAGAGAGTGTTCTAATTTGTCATATTCGTCAGTTAAATAATATTTAATTATGTATATATTCTTTATCAAAATTAGATTCCGTAGTTGGCTTTATACGTTTATCTGTTATATTGCTCATACTTTTCTTATTTCATAAATATATTCTAACATCTTCAACAATTCTTAAAGCGCTACTGAGGACGATAACTTTAATTGTTATCGAAACGTATAGATTCCTGTAAAATATAAATATAAAATTTTGTTACTATAATTGTCACGCCCATATGATTATTTTAAAAACTACACTATTATTTTTAAAAAGGATTACTGTAAGATAAAAACCCTTATAACAGTTCGCATTGCCAATTTTAATCTTCAATGCCGACGTAAACTTGCGTGTAAAGAAAGCGTACGTGAAGGCTATGATGATGAACTAAAGATCTACTTACTTCGCCAAACGTAAAAGGGTGGCTATTTTTTAAAATTAACACCAACAATAAAAATTTCAAAAGCATCTTGCTGCATCTACCGTTAAATAAACAATGTTATTTATTAAACAGGACCATTACTAATAATAATATTTGTTTAGATATGATGAATGTGTATAATAATTATTTTAGAGATTTAATCAAATAGATATTACTCATATACATTACGGTGTTTACAGATCTCGTATCATTATAAACTGTTGTGTTCAGATCTAATAAAAAATACCCACTTGAAAGATGCCTAGATCTTTAAACGGCGACAAGGAATATTTTCCCCAAAATTTAAATAAGCATAAGTTACTACGAATGGATGCAATAAGATGTAATTGAGGAATGTTAAGGACATTGTTAAACGTATGTTTAATGATAGTAATGTCATTGAAAGATTATCATCACAAGGCTGCATTCGTTATATAAGCATTAAACATTTTGTAAACATTTTCCCCCAATCTTCTTTCTTAATAAATTACTACATTTCACAGAAAATGTAAGACTTATTAATTACTATAGCATTTGTTGCATTGAAATTTTTTCAGGTCATTGAGATTAGATTTTGTTTCAGAGCGGCTTAATGTTCTCTATGAAAAAAATTGGACAAGACTGGTAACAGAGCAATTAAAAAGATTTGAAAAATCTGTAATGGAATCATCACGAATGGAAGGAGTCACGAGCACATCAACACCAAATTGGACCTTTGGAGGAGCTTTATTATATTCCCTTACTTTACTCACTACTGTCGGTAAGTATTTTACTTTTTCGTATACGACGTAGGTACACTAAGAAAGCATTGCAATCGAAAAAAAAATTGAAATTTTTTCGCGGATTTCAACATTTTCGTGTTCCCTGAGTCTGTCTGTGTGTGGCTCCGAGATTATTTGATCGATTTTAATGAGATTTGACATCTGAAAGTTATGTATAAAACTGGCTATTCGTAAAAATCAATTAATGGGGCGAAATGAGGGTGGTTTTTTTGGGGGTACATTTCCAAAACCATAGCCAGAAAGTCTATCTTTTATGAAAAGTTAGTAACTCTAAACCCTGTTCGAACCTAATTTTTTTAAATTTTAAATTCAAAATGGCGGCCAATATGGCGATTTTAGCACATTTCGGCGCTTACGCTGTCACTAAGAAACCATAAAAGCTACTTGCAATTTGAAAATCGCAATTTGTAAATAAAAGTACATGCTTTCAAACGGTTTGTAAATATTTTTGAAAAAAATAAAATGTTGCCCTTAATTACAGGGTCCAAACTCGATTTTCTCAAAAAACGGCTCTGGTAATTTTTTAAATTTACGTATTTTATAGTCACATATAACGAATATATAATGAGGTCTATGTCATTTCTCTAACTTATCCAGGGCCGGAGTTAGAAAATTTCAGTCCTTCATAACTATGATTCTGATAAAAATAAAATCTTGGAATTATGGGAATATATAGTACACATATATAGCGACTAAACTGATATATTGAAATACTTTTAGCGCTTCCGGTTTTGCCGAAAGTAACAAAAAAAATTATTTTTTAAATTGTTTTAATGTTTTATACCAAAGTTTCAAAAACAATTCTAATGTATTTTAAAGCAATTTCTCATGCTATTCAAACATGTAAAAATATGCATTTCCAAAATATGTGAATAAGAAAAAAATAATTTTTGTAGGTAAGTATATCTTGTTAGATTGCAAGTTATAGTGACTGGCGTATTAACGTATAGCTTTTAAGTTTACATATTTTATAGTCACATATAACGAAAATATAATGAGCTTTATGAGATTTCTTATCAAGAACCGGAGTTAGGAATTTTAAAATTAAAATTTCAATCCCTTATAACTATGTTTCTAATAAAAACGGAATCTTGCAATAAAGGAATTACTAGTCTACTAGTAATTCCATAGCTACTAAACTGCTCTATTGAATTATTTTTAGCGCTTCCGGTTTTGCCGAAAATAATAAAAAAAGTTTTTAAATATTTTATATCAAAGTTTCAAAAACAATTTTAAAGTATTTTAAACTTAATTACTCATGCTATCAAAATATGTAAAAATATACAGTGATTTGCAAATTACAAGGTGAATAAGAAACAAATAATTTTGTAAGTAAGTATATCTTATTATATTGCAAGTTATACGGAGTTAGGTGCTGCGGGTAACAGTTAGTTTCCTTATACAAGAAAGTGTTGTGCCGAAATCCACCGGCCAGATTTTTTTTGGTAATAGTAACGTCACATATAATCTATTTTTTTTTATTTGTCCCCTGGATTTGGGAGTTCTTCTTACACAGTTGGTATAATATTTTTCACTAACGTCAAATCTGATTAATTTATTTCCACATGATTGATATATGTTGCCATTATTTTTAAGTAAACTTAAACTTAAACTTCACCTTCACGCCATTCCCTTGCGGGGTAGGCAAAAACAATCCCTGCCTCTCATTTATTTTTCATTCACAATCTTTCTCCATGCTTTCCTATCTCCGCACACCTCCCTAGCTTCCGCAAGGTTTATACATAGTCTCTGACATGCCCTTTTGTTTTTAAAACTCCTTATCTTTCTTTCCTTTATCATAGATTCTACTACATTCAGCCAAGTTTTACGCAGACTATCAGGCCTGGCCTTTCCCAAAACCTGACCCACATATATTTGTTTCATTAATCTTGCGTTGTTCATTCTCTCGATGTGACCAAACCAACGTAATGTACTACTTTTATATCTATCCATCATCGTCTTTTCCTCACCACACTCCGTCATTATGCATTAATTTTTTATCTTGTCCCTTCTCGTTTTACCACATGCGCTTCTCAGGAATCTCATACCCACGGCATTTATTTTTCTTTCGTGCTTTTTTTGACATACCCATGTCTCACTTCCATACAGTACTGACGGGACGAATACGCTATTATGGATTGCTCGTTTCGCAGCTAGGCTCATGCTTTCATTTCTCATTATCGTCCACATACTTCTAATCACTTTCCTTCCAGCATTGACCCATCGTCCAATCTCGCTCTCAATTGTACCATCTGCAGTAAGCATTCTACCGAGATATACCAGCTCGTCCACTTACTCCACAATTTCATCGTGTAGAGTAAATACTCTACTCTCCTTTCCACCTTCCCGATTGAACACCACAATCTTAGTTTTGTTCACGTTTACCTTTAGGTCCATGCTCTCATAGACTGTGTCAAACTTCCTCAGAGCGGTTTGCAGCTCATCCGCACTGTCACTTAATAAGACTGTGTCATCTGCATACACCAGAAATCGTACATTTACGTCACCAACCATTACACCATTTGTATCGGTACATGCTTGTCTAACACATTTATCCATGTATACATTAAACAACCACGGTGACATCACACAGCCTTGTCGCACTCCTTGCTCAATATTAAAGTATTCACTCACACCTCCTCTCACCCTAACACATGCCCGACTACCGTTGTATACTGCCCTTATTCCATTTATTAGACCTTTATTTACGCCATATTCATTTAATATTTCCCACGGCTTCTCCCTATTTACTCTGTCATATGCTTTCTCCAGTACAACTTCCTTTTTACCTTTAACCATCTGATCGACACATCCTCTCCCTGGCATGAAGCCACCTTGCACATCCCACATCTTAGTTTGTATAGTTTCTCGTACTCTATCAATCAGTATTCTTCCAAACACTTTACCAGGCACGCTGAGTAAGCTTATTCCTCTGTAGTCCTTACAATCACTCTTGTTCCCCTTACCCTTATACAATGGTACAATGATCGCGCTCTTCCAATCACTCGGTACTTTTCCACACATAAGGCATACATTGAATAATTCACACAATCTTCGTATAAGCTTTGCACCACCATACTTGAGCATTTCACCAGTGATTTCATCTACGCCTGCTCCCTTGCCATTTTTCAACCTTCCTACCGTTTTCTCTGCCTCATTTATTCCAATATCCTTCTCAGTTTCATCCATCATTTCTTCTATATTCTCCTTATTTAACCCTTCAGTCTTACTTTCCTCACTACTGTACAGCTTTCCGAAACATTCTTGTCAGCATTTCCTCACTTCACAATCGTCCCATACTATTTCGTTTCTAGCATTAATCACTCCTGCAGCGTTCCGTTTTGGGCCACGTTTTGTATTTTTGAGCGATTTCCAGAAGAGTTTTTTGTTTCCCTCAAAATCATTCTGCATTTTCTCTCCTTCCAAAGCCATCACTTCCTCTTTACTTATTCTCACTGCCTCCTTCGCTTCTTTGTTTCTTAATCTGTACACCTCATACAATCGCTTCTTCTCAGTCTCATTTTTTGCAGCAATCATTGCCATGTACGCATCTTTTTTCTTGCATACTGCCTTTTTTACCGACTCATTCCACCAAGCACATTTTTCTGTCTACCTACAGTCACTCTTCCACATATTCGCACGGCACAATTTACAACAGAGTTTTTCAAGCTTATCCATGTACTTTCAACGTCAGTGTCTTTTATTTATTTGTTCGTTCCACACTGTTTATTCACATTCAACTCTTTACTCACAGCATCTGCGTATCATTCTCGCACTATTATCCACTAGTTTGTCAACCCTAATTCTGGACGTTCGCACTACGTTTGCTTTCCTTCTCCAGACCCACTCTTGCCCTAAACACACTCTCGATACAACCAAAAAATGGTCCGATCCACACTCCGCTCCGCGCAATACTTTTGTGTCTTTCACCAGATTTCTAAGCCGTTCATCATACACTATCAAGTCTATCATACTTTTAGACTCACCTCTTTGCCATGTATACATACGCACATTTTTATGTTTAAACCACGTATTGGATACTAACAGGCTTCTCTCCACACAGATGTTCAGCAGATGTTCACCGTTCTCATTGACTCTTTGGTCTCCGAACTTTCCTAGAACGCGTTCACTATGTTCTCTCTGGACACCCACCCATCCGTTCATATCCCCCACTATAATCACTCTTTCGTTTGGCTTACATACGTTCAACACGTTCTCTACTTCATTCCAGAAGTTCTCACGCTCCTGGTCTCTTTCTCCATTCACCGGTGCATAGCATGCAATAAGAAAGGTTCTTCGAAACTCCACTTTCATTCAAACCCATATTACCCGGGGAGATACCAATTCGTACTGTTTAACACATCTTTTCGCTCTTTCACTTATGATCATCCCAACCCCCTTTGCGCCATGTACTTCGGTCTCAACTCCTGACCATAGTGCCAGGCTGCCGTCCTCCATCTCCACAGCATCCTTTCCTTTGCGCTTTGTCTCCGATACACACAGAATGTCAAGGTGTCTTTCGTACATTACATTCGCAATTTCAAATTCTTTACCATGCATACCTCTAACATTCCACGTACCGACTCGCCATTCATTCCTTGCACAGTCGTCAGCAACGGGGTCTGTCTGTTTCGACCTTGACCGCCCTTTGTAGCCAGGTCGATCCGAGGCAATTGTATTGTTTTCTTGAGTAATACCACAGCGAGCAGACTGGTTACTGGCCAAATCGTGCCCCGGACGATGTATCATTCCCTACTAACGGTATCGTCCTACTACCAGACAGTTATTTGTCTACTGTGACGACATTATATATATATATATATATATATATATATATATATATATTATTTTTAAGTATCCGTTTCGATAGCAACATACAGAGCAGTTTGAAAGTTTGCAATTGATTGATATTGCCACTTTAAAAACTTCAAAATGCTTCAAAAATTAGATAAGTTAATTTATATAAAAAAAATCTTTGACAGTTTGATAAATAATAAAGTTACTCTTGCACAAGCTTTTGGATTTTAAGGGTAGTAGATCAAGTTCATTCAAAATTATAAAATCGATAGCATACAAAATTTGTAATGAACGTAAACAACTATGCGAAAAAAAGCATATCGTTGAATTAAAAATCTTTTTTCCGGAAGTTCATCCAATTTCTAAATTCAAGTGTTCTTAGATGAAACCTGGATTTACCAAAATGGGAGTAATATTCGTCGTTGGGTGCATGATACTGATTTGAGAAGTAATTCTCCCACAATTAAGTCTGAAGGCAATATTACACGCAGATTGTAAGTTTGGCTTCTTAGAGGGGTGTGATAGTGGACTCACCAGATAATAACCGTAACTATCACAAGACAATGACTGCAGAACTTTTCCAAACTTGGGTGGTTAATCAGTTAATTCCTGCTTTGGATAGGCTGCAATTAAAATGTCTGATGGTAATGGACAATGCACCATGCCACTCGGTGCAGTTGAACAAACCACCAACTTTTTCTAGCAATAAATCTCAAATACAGGGTTTTTGATTAACCACAATGTGAAAATTAACGACAAAAAAAACAATTGTGAGAGTTGATTAAACCATTTCGAGAACATCATACTAAACGGTTTGTAATTGACCACATTTTAAAAAAGCATGGTCATCAAGTCCTTCGTTTACCCCCATACCAATGTCAATACAATCCAATTGAGTTGGCATGGGGTTATTGCAAGACCTTCTATAATAAGAACATAAATTCGCAACCTAAACAACAAGATAGGGTTGCAAATTTATGCCGGCTTGATCTTTCAATATGTACGTCCGACATGTGGCAAGATTATATAAATCATTGCGAAAATATTATTTTGGAAGACTGGCGAAAACGATTTCTGTTGAAAATATTCCACCACTTCTCTCGAGGAATCATATTCAGATTCAGAACTTTCTTCTGAAAATGATGAACCTAATTCAGATGTAGAAATAATTGAGATGGAATAACAACTTGCACTTAGACACTTTCGATTCAGACTCTCTTGAGATAGTCTCAACTGACGATTCAATAGGTACTGATTTTTAAACTACCTGAAGGATAGTAAACGACAAAGCAGTGTGGTTCCTTTATTTATTTGTGTGTGGTTTTTAATATTGTTAAAAATAAATGTTTTTTAGTTGTATCAAATTATTTTGTGAAATTTAATAAAAATCTTTTATTTCAAATGAAGGACAACCCAGAATAAATTTATGGGTAAGTTATAATACGGTGGAACCCTATTTCTTCACTCAAAATTCAATAGGCGCCTTTCTATTAATATGCAGCGATCCGTGTTTACTATTCATTTCAGTTAAATGTGCCAACTGTTAAATTAATTTTCACATAAAATCAGATTAGAGGTTAGTGAGAACCGTTTAATACCAGCATACTTTTGGTGTAATAACAAAACACCCCAAATCTAGGTGGCAAATAAAAAACTAGATACATCATTAACAATTACTACGTTGGTGATATTAATAAAAGTAAAATTTTATTTGACACTATGTTAGAAAGTATCACGAGGTTATGATGTATTTACATAAAAATTCTGAAATGTTTGATAGACAAGATGAATCTATGGGTCTGACAGTAGGTACTTTAAACAAATAAACTACTCACAAAATACGAAGGCCCTGGTAACGAGATCGATGCAAAAAATGAAAATTAAGATGAGCTTATCATTTCCGTTTAATGGCACAATTTTATTCAGTTGCATTGAACACTATCATATCTATGTTTCTGAAAAAATTATCGTTGTCCGATAGTTGTATAGCAGTAAAAATTTCGTTCAGAGTAAACATCATGCGACAAAACTTTTCTTGTAAACGGAAGCAAATGGGGATAGCAGAATCTCTTCTGAATTGAGGACTCCAATTATGCCATTCAGGTTATTCACCAATGAGTCTTCTCTAGTGACACTTCTTTTCCTTTTTTCACCAAACGTGTCGTCGCCCATAGATTCAAAGGGGTCATTTGGATGTTGGGAAAGGGCAGGGTGAAGTGTTGCAAAAGTAGTAGATTCATCTAGCTTGTTAATCATAGGTTTAATCTTATTATATTAATTCTTATCGACTAGGAGCGGTAATAATTCTTCGCTAATAATTGCACCTCTAACTTGGGCAACTGTTGCAGTTGCTGCAGCTACTTTAGCGCTACTTACCACAGTAGGAGTGTTAGTTGGTATTTACTTTATGGCTTCATTATAAGTTATCGTTTCCTCAGTACATCCTGCTTGTATTGCTTTTTCTTGTTTTAGAGCGGGCCAACTTATATCTCTAGCTGAATGAGGTCCTCTGCAGTTCACACAAGTGACTGGTTCTTCACAAGAGTTAACCATATGAAGCGGTTTCCCACATACACATAGTTGGTCTGTTACCGTACACCTGGCCGCTACATATCCAATTTTGTGACATCTGAAACACTTCACCGTTAGAGGGGCGTATAACCGAATACTTAATGAATAAAATAAATTTTAATACTTTTAGGTAAAGATGTCGTATTGAATGTTAATACATGATTAGGAGTGTCTTGCATTTCACCTTCTCGTTTCGACTATGTAATTCCTTGACAATATCTTCAGTACTATAATTTAATAAGTCAGTACAATATACTACATCTTTAGAAATTATTAGTCAGATATAGTACGACTTGAATTCATAAACGTCGAATTTCATTGATTTTTGGCTCTATTACTTTGAGCATGCGACCTTGTGTCTCCCAGCAACCTATCCTTAACCTTCCTTATAGATTTTTGATTACCAAATAGACCATATAACACCTTTGAATTAAAAACGGACTTACTTAATTGAAGTTCAATCCATCTATCCTTTTCGGAACAAGAAACCGGGTGTCATCTTCTTCGAATTCTTAGAATTCGAGAGTTTGTCAAGTGGGCCTTCTCCCACTTCCACGTTTAATGAGTTGGCACTCGGACTACAAAATAAGATATTCGAAGCGTTCCTACGAGAACGAGATGAACTAAGATCGACCACAGCATTGCTCCCATACTATGGCAACGCTATATACTGTGGAGAGGCGCCACAGGCGTTTCCACGCCAGCGATCAGGATTCCCCCTCGCCACGCTTAGGCGCTCCTCGCGCAATTCCTTCGGCACTTAAAACTGCCTCGCGTAATTCCTTCGACACCTAAAACTGCCAAACGACCTTAAATAAATAAATAAACAAATATATATATATATATATATATATATATATATATATATATATATATATATATAAGTAAAATGACTAGTGTATTACGTAACATCTGAATAAATTATCTGGTGATCAAAATGAAAATTGAGATAATGAGCTTATCATTTCCGCTTAATGTCACAATCTTATTCAGTTACATTGAACATTATCAAATCTATGTTTTTGAAAAAAAATATCTTTATCGTGTAGTTGTACAGCTGTAAATGCTTTAATTTGGTTTGGCGTAAACACCATGGGAACGGGGCTTTATGCAGGTCAACCACAAAAATCAACTAACCATCAAAAATGTTTTTTTTTATTTGAAAGAACATTGGCGTTAATGTTTAAAAATCATTTGATAACCTGGTTATCCCTGGCAAAGCGCCCGCTGCCAGTCCAAGTTTAAGTCACTTTCTCGAGCAGTTATGTCTGTCATGAATCACAAGAAACAATCATAGCTTCTAAGGTGTCCAGTATTAATAGTTCATTATCATCAACAGATGACTTTACGGATCACCGTAGGAAATAATCTGAATGCGCCAAGTTCCAAAAAAAACTTGTGTGCAATAAATCGATATTTCCGTTTGCCGAATAGCAAGTAGCCCCATCCAGTTGTATCCACATCTTGTCAACCATATTCCTAAAGATATATTTATTGATAATTTTCCGATAATTTTCTGCATTAACTTCTTGTAAACGGCAGCAAATGATGATCTTTCTTAATGTAATGGGGTTAGCAGAATCTTTTCTGAATTCAGTACTGCAATTGTGCAATTCAAGGTATTCACAAACCCGTTAGGCCAAATATTAAACTCATTGCGTAACACAATTTTATAATAAAACGAGTGAGCTTGCAACTACCCTAAAGCCCAATCAGCGAAAGAATGACGCCAGCAATGGTCTTACGTGTTTAATTTTTGAACCTATTGTAACTTCTATGGTTGCAGCCTAAGGTCTTTGTTTCTGCATTTTCCATGGGACTGAGCTCCGACTGCGCCATCCAGCGACGACTTGATAATATTAGAATTGCCTTCGCACTACCGCTTATAGCTGCGTCGTTGCCTACAGTAGGCACCATTCACCGATGTAACAAATGTTACTTCGCTCACAGTAATATACTTACTCCAAAACCGAGTATATTGTAAAACTACATTAATCCACATCAGCTCTAAACTTAGGTTATAGTATTTAAAGAGGTCTACTATAAATTTTGAAATTGAGTCTCACTCATCAAAAAGTAGCACACTACTTTTGTCCGCTTAATGTCACAATCTTATTCCGTTACATTGAACATTATCAAATCTATGTTTTTGAACAAAAATATTGTTATCGTGTAGTTGTACAGCTGTAAATGCTTTAATTTGGTTTGGCTTAAACACCATGGGAACGGGGCTTTATGCAGGTCAACCACAAAAATCAACTAACCATCAAAAATGTTTTTTTTTATTTGAAAGAACATTGGCGTTAAAGTTTAAAAATCATTTGATAACCTGGTTATCCCTGGCAAAGCGCCCGCTGCCAGTTCAATTTTAAGTCACTTTCTCGAGCAGTTATGTCTGTCATGAATCACAAAAAGCAATCTTAGCTTCTAAGGTGCCAATATTAATAGTTCATTATCATCAACATATGACTTTACGGATCATCGTAGGAAATAATCTGAATGCGCCAAGTTCCAAAAAAACTTGTGTGCAATAAGTCGATATTTCCGTTTGCCGAATAACACGTAGCACCATCCAGTTGTATCCAATATACTTAATCCAAAACCGAGTATATTGTAAAACTACATTAATCCACATCAGCTCTAAACTTAGGTTGTAGTATTTAAAGAGGTCTACTATAAATTTTGAAATTGAGCCTCACTCATCAAAAAGTAGCACACTACTTTCCAATTTTTAATTGTCTGTCACCTGTGTAACACCCGATTCATATACGTTTCTTTTCCCTTGTTCTACTTTAACTGCATAACAACTTGTTGCTTCAAACTGAATAGTACGATCGACAATGAGCCGATAACTATCAATACGATTGACAATTTTGTCAGTCCTTCTATTTGAATCAATCAGGCAGCCAGTTTCTTCATGAAATTCGTATATCCGTTTTTCCGAAATTCTTAAGCAATAGTTAAACAAATTTTATTGCACCTAACCATGTTCAATTAATGACCCTTGACGGAAGGTCCCAGTACATGAGACAAAGTTTCCATCTCACTGCAGTCATTAAAGATACGGAGATAAACTCTACTAAGAACACACCTTCACGCAACATTTTATTACACTGATGTCTTTTATACCACAATTCTTCTCGTAGATAAACAGATCTAATCATTTACCCAAACGTTGCCAAGCTCTAAATTGCATATAAATGGGCCAGTAAAGTTTCCACCCCTCCCCACTAAAGATTTGGTACGTGGCACTACTTCATGTTAAATATGCTAGCCATGCGCTCTAATCCGCAATACATACCCCGTTTTAATCCAGTCTTATCTATAGGCTGAACCCGTCACAAAATAAAATTAATAATACTAAGTAGAGTAGAGTAGGTCGTTAAAGCGTTCTTTACTAAGGTACTGAGGTACTGGTATACAACCAGTACGTCATGGCCATTAACTAGGGTGTTCCAAATCAGGTCGTTGAGGTAGTAAATTCATTTGGAACATACCATCGACCAATGGATATCTTCACTGGATTACCAACCTCACAAGGTTAGCTCCTAAAAAAAGTGCTTACCCATATTTTATACAAATAAATCACCATCTCTTGAAGGGTCACAGTATACCTCACGGTTCCTTATCCATAACACTTAATAAGCAAATGCCGTAGAACAAATATTGAAAGTTGTATCCTTCATGCCGGTTATGTTACTCATTTATTAAGTGGAAAAACTATTTAATCCTTTAGACAACAATCAATTCATTAGGTATTTGCAATTCTTCGTGTATCGAAGAAAAAACAATGTTAACTGAGGGGGGGTAGAGTTGGTCCATAGGCTTTGAGCGCAGTTTGACGCGGCTTGCCGAAAGCTTTCCAACGAGTAACTGTAACGAATCGATTGGTTAATTTACGCCCCTCATGTTAATGCTAAGTTGTATTGATTCAATCCATGATAAAATTGTGCTTACACGATGGGTGCCAAAGTTGTAACGGTACTTCTTCGTTAAAAGAAAGTAAAATAAAAAAATGTTAATTTCTTAAATTTTGTTGAAAAGAAATATTTATTAAATTAGAATAAGTAATCTATACTGTAATTTATTAGAATGATAAATTATAATAATTATTTACCCAGGCTAGCCCTTTAATATGCGGACATCATGCAAATATACTTCACATTCAATATAAATTGATTAATAACAATAATTCAATTTTAATTAATTTTATTTATATATTTAATAAAATTAATAACAATTTTAAATTGCTCAATTTATGGATAATACTATACAAGTGTAATCAACTTCTGTTCTGAGTGTCAAATATGTTAGGAGTATGTCACAATTAATTTAAATGCAGTTAGAAGTTTCGCCCACCGTTATGTAAGTGAACAATGTTTTTTAATTCCGACTCACTATAATGACTGATGTACTTGATGAATGAATATAACAAGTTTATTAATTGTTTCGAAAGCGGGCGCTGCTTCAGTCATCAGTCTGAGTCTGAGATGGACTGTTTTCGCACTTGAGTGGAGTTCATATGTTATAATTTTTTCCCAAGAACTTCACTACTCCCAGATTCGAACTTTGGTACATTTCATTTCACTTACAAGTCTGATATCTTTACCGCTGAACCACTGAGTTCTTAGGTTCCTGAGTTCTCACATTGAGTGGTCGACTGCTCTCTTATTTTTCTTTTAATAAGGAAAGTACATTACTGTCTTTAACACTAATCCCGAACAGCCGATTTTACTTATAGTTATAAACGACCTTCCATATATTTGAGGTTTATTGTATCCTATTCCAATTTAAACACACATGACATCTGTATCATTATTTACCAAGGATTGCACTCGAAACGCAATTTTAATAATTTGTGCGTTTTACCTTTTGTTTATTTAGCTATGAAAAGTTCCTACGGCCGTTTATTTTGCCAAATTTGTATGAATTATAGTCTGAAAAAGCTAGTATTAGTTTAACACACTATTTACTGTAACCTTTAATACAACGTCATATATTTTAAATTAAATGCGTTTAATGCAATATTTATGAATTTTGTCAGCTTCCTTCTTATAGGACCTTAAGGCACTTTTAACTTTTATATACCTTTATATCACTAATAGATCTAAATGACCGTATTTTTAATAATTAACGCGAAAAATGTTCAATTTAGAATTTATTAGCAAGTATAAATTTTTATTGGACAACTGTCAAAATGCCCTCGCTCGTTTAAATAATCAAGAATCCCTTGTTGCTGTTAACTTAAGACATTCAGACGCGACCGTCTCGCGTTGATATAAATTGCAGACTGACTAACCCTCATCCCGCACTCCTATTTATAGCTTTTCAGCCCTTTAGCAGGAGGGGTATTTAAATTGGCTAATGGTAAAGCACATAGACAAGTATTGAGAAGATCTTATTTAAATTTTGCAGCATATGGTCAGTGTACTATGTAAAATGCAACAAAATTTCAAATAATTTATTAAGGCTCCTGTCAAATTCTATTCTCATAATTTTTATATGGAATAAAAATCCTAACATAACTGAATTAGATTTTTTACCCGACCAAACCAATTGGAACACCAATTTTTAACTAATTTTTTTTTTGACTGAAGGGGGTCAAAGTAACAGTAGAGTACAGCTTGTCGAAATTTTTTGTGGCCACTTGACATATCTTGTTACGGTATAAACTGGCAGTAGGTAAAATTGGTGTTTTGCTCGACTGCTCAGTGGTCGAGGTGGTCTCAGTGTACTACCATAAATAAGTCAAAATAAAGGTTGGGGCGGAAATAAAAAACCAGAAAGGGCGCCAGAGTATTTGAAGTGACAATCGAGTTGAAATACCTAATTACGTCAGTTTACAGTTCGCATAAATACTTAAATAATTCGCTTACCTGAACGTAATCGGATCTTCGATAACCTGAGAAGCTACAAATATTCTGCCACGCTTATCTAAAATAATTTCGTGCTGTAAAAAGTTAATCACTAATATTCATGAAAACTAATGCATTGACGCATCTTTTGGTTAAATGTTGTTGTTATACGACGTTGATTCAATGATCTGATTTTTAAAAAACACTTAATATGCGCTGTACAACAAATGGTGTCATAGCTGGATTTACATTAAAAAAAACAACAGTTGGTGAACAGAAAGATATGTATTATAAAATCACCACCATCGAAATTATCACACAATTATTACATTAATTTTTCTGCCAAGTTAAATCATATAATTTACCTAATAAGCGATGATACTGGCTAGTTTCAACGTCGGCCTTTACTAAGATTATTATAATATTATTCTTATGCCAACGCAACAAGTGGTTATAACAAATAAATTATAACGCATTATATACATATAATTTCGATACAATTCGTCAGTATAACAAAAAAAAAGACAATACACTCGTATGAATTTGGGATTATAACACGGATGAATACGCTATTATTAAAATTGTAGCAATAAAATAATAAGAAATTAATCTCAAACGACAGCGTATTCAACCGTCAGAACATACAAAAAAAATAGTAAAATACGCACACAAATTTATTAAAATTTGTCAAACACCAAAATATGTGCTCAGAAATAATTACCTGGCCTTCCTACAGCCCTTCCCCAAAGGACGAGCTTTGCGGCAGCGTCGACAATGTGTTCAAAATTGAAACTGCGCTCTACACCCCAGAATGGCCCAACTCGTGAATGTTTCGCTTCCAAGTTGCGATTAGATTAAAATTACAATTGGTTGTACGATACACTACTGATTATCTATACTCGTTATTCCTTAACTTTTCTCTATTAATTTTCTAGCAATGAATGACAACTATTGTTGTTCAAACAAAAAAGCTTAAGTATTTTTACGTTGCTTCTTAACTTTACTTTAACTATATACAAGTTCTGAATAACACTATTTCAAAAGAAGAAAAGCTTATTTATTTACACAGAGTTATTGGTTATCGGCAAACTGTGAAATTAATGTCTGGCGATTAAGAACGAACGTTTAGTTTCTTCCGCATAAAAGAGATAACTAACAGTGAAAGCACTAGGCAAAAATAACAGTTAACGTCTTCTTGGAATCTCATCCCTTTGGACAAACTGCACTTAACGATAAATCAATCTCGTGATGGTTGAACGACTCAATAAGTTCCCTTCAAGGGTTGCTCGGGGATGATGCCCGTACTAATGGAAGTTGTTTCAACACGGATTATGGATAACGCCGTTCCGGGGTACCTCACTCGTTTCCGTAACGGTAACCTGTTAACACCTCTGCGTGAATACTAGCTCTGACCCTCGTGAATTATTCATTTGGTACCCTACTACTTAATTAGCCAATCGTAAAAAATTATTTACATTTTTTGAGTACGTGCCAATACGAATCAAACTCGAGAACCGTCGCAAAAATAGCATTACCAAAAAACACTTTTCAACCCGCAGGCCTTCTCAGCGTAAACGATATCTTGAAAATTGAAATTTCCATAACGACGCTAGACCTTAATTCCTCGTACCTAAAAGCTAAACTCTTTGTTTAAGATCAAAAATCTTTATCGAAATATTCCGGCAAACAGTCGCCTACAAGATCTTAATGAAACGCGAAATATACTTTTCTGCACGTTACTCAAATACAACGTAATAATTTTAATGAGTTCTGTAATTTTCCTAAGACAGAATTTTTAACGAGAATATTTAACGATATCTATAGAATTATAAACAACCTTATTTACAAAAACTAATTAATTTCTCTCAAATTAGTAAAAGGGTTTCACTAATAATCGTTACCAACACGTAAATCAAATTTTTATTTTAAACTTTCATCTTAATTTTATCTACAACAAAACTATGTGTAAAAATTCGTGAAAGACAAAATAAAACGTTACAATCGTAAAGCTTCCCAACGAATTTATGCATTATCAAGTTCAATTGCATGAATTTAAACTACATTTCAGAAGTCCGGTTCTAATAAACAGTTTATAATTTCGACATTAACGGCAAATAATCGATAAAATCACGGCCATGTGACAATCTACAACCTATAATTTCGGAATTATGACCAATGTCGCTTTATAGGAGGTCGGTGAGAATAATAGTTGGTGCAAAAATACCTTTTGTTTGAGTACCATGAACGTGTACTTCCCCGTCTCCCTCCCCATTTTCTGGTAAGACCAAATCAGCCAAAAAACAAACTTTTTTTCACAGGGGGATGGCCGGGAACAGAGTGACAGTTCAATGCCGCTCGTCAACTTTCCAATGAGTGGAATTTCGGAATTATGACCCATCTCGCTTATACGAGGTCGGAGGGAATAAGAGTTGCTGAAAAAATACCTCTTTCGTCGAGGCCTTTTGTTTATGTATAATGAAGATATACCTAGGATAGTTTTACTCCGCCCGCCCCCTTGTGCCTTGTGTCTTCTAGGAAGACTAAATCCGCCAAAAAACTTTATCTTTTTCTCATGTGAGGATGGTCGGGGAGAAAGTGGAGTGACATAATTCGGTACAACTTTTCAAAGGCTTTGCAACGAGTGGTCACATGACATATTTACGACCTATCGTTTCGGAATTATGACCAATCTTGCTTATAGGAGGTCCGAGGGGATAAGAGTTGGTGCAAATATACTTTTTCGTTGAATCCTTTCACTTGAGTACCATGAAGGTGTACTTAGAAGAATTCCCCTCCCCATTTTCTGGAAAGATCAAATCCGCCAAATAACTTAAACATTTTCTCAATGCAGCTTGTCGAATGCTCTCCAACGAGTGGTCGCTTGACGTATCTTCGTCCTATAATTTCCGAATTATAACCAATCTCGATTACATGAGGTCGGGGACAATAAGAGTTGGTGAAAAATACCTCTTTCGTCGAGGCCTTCTGTTTGAGTACCATGAAGATATACCCAAGAACGTCTTACTCCGCCCGCCCCCTTCACATTTTCTAGGAAGACCAGAAACCTTCATTTTTTTCTTACTTGAGGATGGTCGGGGAGAAAGTGGAGTGACACAGTTCGGTGCCACTTGTCGAAGGCTCTTTAAACGAGTGATCGCATGACATCTATGATTTACTTTTCCGGAATTACTACCAGTCTCGCTTGTATGAGGTCGGAGGGGATAAGAGTTGGTGCAAAAATGCCTGTTTTCTCGAGGCCATTTGATTGAGTATCATGAGGGTATACCTAAGGAAATTTTACCCTTCCCGCCCCCACCCTTCTTCTGAGAAAACCAAATCCGACAAAAGAACTTTTTCTTACGGGAGAATGGTTGTGGTGCGGCAGAGTGACAGATGCAAATTGTCGAAACAAGTGGTCGCATGACGTATCTTCGACATATTATTTAGGAGTTATGACCGATATCGTTTAAAAGGGATAAGAATTGATGAAGCATCATTTCTTCGCTGAAACCTTTCACGACCATGATTTAAAAATCGTTCTCTTAACACATTGACGAATCGTGCAAACTCGCTCTGTCGCTGCGCGGTGCGTTTTTCCACCGAAATTTTTGCACGAATAGCGATTGTTACATCTCTGATGAGAACCCAAGCGATTGTCGAAAATGCATAACATTAATTGTTCGGCATTATGTTGTAAATACGCTGAAAACCGCGTATCGCGTACATGAAATCGTTCGCAAGTAATGTTCATTAGTACGCCTTTTTTTAAATTTTGACCTTGACGTGTTAAAACTTCTATGTCAAACCGTTCGAAGACCGAAAAACCACGTACGGACAGACGGACGGACGGACAGACAAGATATTCGCATAATGTGTTTACAACACATAATAAGACATTTTTTTTGTTTAAGCTTACATAAGAGCTAAGGGAAGAACAAAACTATTAAAAAACATGTAGGTCCAAGTAAAAAACTAAAGTTTGAGTCCAATTTGGTTAAACTTGGAGAAAATTGCACACATTTAATTCCCAAAGTTATTAGTTAATTAATTAATTAATTAAATAGATACTATAAAATAAACTCTCAAATTCGGAATACGACCCGATTTTTATCAAATTTTTCACACGGCCCGAGTTCGACGAGATAAGAAACGTGCCGGGTAAAGTTTCGACGCGAACATCCGCTGCGTTTCTGGATAGGGGGTTCACCTCGCATTTCGAGCGCGCATCGAAAATGGACGGCGAAAGTTCGGCAAGAATCACGCGATGGGTGATGGAAACGGTCAAAGTGTCCGATGTGTACGTGTGGTTTGGAAACGTAATCGTACGAGACGTACTGTTTCACGGTTTGGGTTTTTATATAATGGAAATACGGTTTAAACGAAAGACGTTTTCATTTATCCGACGATGTAAATATTTTTACGATTTGCTTTCGAATAAACACTCCTCCCATCGGAAATAGTACGTATCCTGTGTATTTTTATGGGGTTTCACGTGTGTGTGTGTGTATATATATATATATATATATATATATATATATATATATATCACACGGCCCGAGTTCGACGAGATAAGAACCGTGTCGGGTATCGTTTCGACGAGAACAATTGCATACGGCCGCCGCGTTCCCCCTTTCGAGATTGCCTCGGTCGCGTTGGCGGGGGATCGTAATAAAAGTTCGCCGATGGCCCGACGTGAGGCTCGGGAGTTCCCGACCGACAGCAAAGGAGTAGAGACGGATTAGGGCGTCGTGATGTATAGTCAAAACTACCATCGCGTCACCCCGAGGGGATGGAACAAACATATATGATGGTAGAGGGGTGGTTTTTTTTTCATGCGCATCGATTCTGAGGAAAATCGACTTCGCGCATCTCTTTGCACCAATGTAGATCGAGACCAAACGCTAAAACGGGATTTTCAACTTTTTTTATCTCCGTCACTTTTCGAGATATAGAACCATCTTCCATATTTCGCGCATCCGAACTCTGAAATTTGAAACGTAAGTTCTTTGGGAGAGATAGATGAAGAATCCGTCAAAAAACGAAAGTCGACTTTTTTGGCCCAAAAATCGAACCTGGAATGGAGCGAATGTTCAAATTCAGGTTAGACGGGTTCTACTATGAGCCTGTAACATAATACAACTTTAAAACTGATCCTAAATTAAAACCGAGCTATACAAGGAGCGAAAAACATGACCACCCCCAAATCACTCCAAACTACTCTTAAGATCATTACTATTTATTTTTAGATTATTTAAAAACCTACAAAACTGTAAAATAGAGTACAAGAATCTCGACTACTTAATATAATTTTAAAGCTAAAACGTTATAAGTTTTGGAAATTAATATCCAATTACGTATCCTTCAATAAAATCGTTAAACAGCTTTAACATTAAGTACCTTTGTAACTGTTTCGATGGAAGTTTTTAAATTATTCTATGTGTCAACATTGATTGTATCCATATTAAGATATTTTTATATATGCAGTCAAATTCTTTCAAATGGTATCTATTAACTATCGATGTGCATCAAACGAAAAGGTTAATAATAAAATCAAAGTTAAGTTGAAATAAACATTAATAAGTTTGTGTTTTATGTACACATCTTAAATTCTTTTTTATTAAACAAATGTATTCTTTTATGAGTACTTTACACAGTATTGTTAAAACACCATGACTTTTTAATGAAAATCGATATCAAAACCTTACAAAGTTGTCAACCAACTGTAAGTTAGTACGTTACTATGAAGTAGATTTAAACATTTTTATGTGAGTTAATAATTAACTGTATGTACTATGTGTTAATATATCTCAAACCTACTATTTAAAATATGATTTCTAATTAATGCATATGGTTAAAATAATCGTATTAGTATCATACTCGAGTTCCTTCGTGAAAATATTTATGGTTCAATCAATTTATTTATATTTGTATAAATGTAGCTGAATGCTATCCTAAGTCAAACAAAAGTATGCTTTTCACATATTAATTGAACTATCTTTTACTACATGAAACTACATACTACATAAGTAGAAATAAAACAACCACTGTTTTTAAAGTTTCCCTATATTATTTAAAAATATATTTTCATATTTCATAAATTTCCTTTACCATCTCAAACAATCTTACATATATTACCATTTACTAAGGACGATATATTTAATTAAACCTTTGCATTGTTTGTTTTATATTTAACATTTATTATATGAAAAAGAAGTAAAACTTTGTTCGACAAAAATCTGTTATACTTTATACTTTGTTGAGTATAGAATTTTTAATCAATTACACATTTCATATATTGTAATTTATGCATATTCCTAATTCCTACAAGAAATGTAAATTTATTTCGATTCATATCATGTAAATGATTTACATATATGTTATTATTGCATATGTTGTATGTTATCACAACCGTTCGCACATTACATTGTTCTTTTTTGATTAATATATTTTAATCATAATTTCTTACTTCTTGCTTTCATAAATATTACTTTGATTTGAATCTATCCACAATTTGTTGAAATATATCAAATATTTAAGTTGACTATTTTCCAAAAAACTTAAGTTGGCAATTTTTATATACAATATTTCCGTATTTACAATTTGTCTAAGTTGATACTTTGATACATATTACTTTAATAATATTCTATATCAAAAAGAAAATTAATTTTACAATAGCCGACTATTTTTAAAAAGTTTAAGTTGGTTGCCCTTAATGGTCTGAATGACATTTTGAGGGTGGACCACTTAATTTAATAATGTTACATATCAGACTGTACTTTCAGAAAAGATTGTTTTGGGAACATTACATTTCATTTTGCAATTGTTGACTACTTCCTAATATGTGATTTGGCAACATTTAAACTTGCTAAATTGGCAACGTTCAAAATTTCATAAAATTTTTACTTTCATAAATATTATTTTGGTAGCATTGTATTTCAAAAAGACAGTAAATGTAAATTGGCAACAGTTAATGTTCTGAACGACAATTGTTAAAGTCCAGTATTGGGGTTAATAGTGTTACCTATTAAAATGTTTTAATTGGTATACTCGTAAATCTTGTTTTGGTAACATTGAATATCACAAAGTGGAATACTTAATTTAAAAGGTGCAACAGTGTGAATTCAAATGTAGAAACGTCAGTAAAATTGGAATTGACAAGAGAATTAAACTTCATTTGAGCAGATGCTAAATATTTTAGGTTGTTACGTATTTGATTTCAAGCTTTAAAGTAGAATTGTTTAAATAGTGAAACGTAATTAGGCCATTGCACAATTATTAAACGATTATAGTTAAATTTCAAGCAATAAAATTGTTTATTTCATTTAAAATGTTTAAAAACATTATGTTTCGCTACGATCTTGTGTATGAAGGTTGTTTCATGTGCACTCAATCGCTACTTTTTAGTATACTAAAAAAATGTGTAAGTGTGAAAATAGTTTTATAACTTAAAATGAGAAATATTATTGAAAATATGAATGGCAGTAACACCTTTCTTGACGCCCCCACCATGCTAACATTGATGATTAATCATAAGTAAATAAGAGATTATTATAAAATATTTTTTTATTTACCGACACTTATGGCCACTTAGTAAAACCGTTCTATGCAACTCATGCAAAAGGTGTTCATTGCACTCGACACACGTCATGTGTAATAAACACTCACGTATTGCACTTGTTACATAACTATTATAAACCGCACTATCAAGTAAATAATGAATATATTTATGTGAGATACGGCATGTTTCAATTAACTTTTTATGCATTACAACGTTACTAGATTACATTAATTAGTTTTAATGCATGGATTTCATCATCTTATTACAAAGCCTTTTTTAATTTGCATTGCTGTAAGGACGTTATAAAGAGAATGTGATGTGCACGTGATTAATGCAATACAAACAATTATGGTAATTTCTTATAGTTCTGTGTTCACTGTTTAAAATGAAAAGGTGTGAATATACGAATCTAAACGAATCAGATTTTTACTTTATTTCGGTTTCAGTCCTGTTCAGTTAGGTCGGTTCGGAAAACAAGTTCCTTCAGTTCGTAGTTCGGTTTGCAAAACCAGGCGAGGAGAGAACTAGTCCGGTTCAGGTCCATCGTTGATTCAATTTTTTCTTTTAATTAATTAATAAAAATGGCATCCCTTAATCGTTCGTCTATTTGTCAATTATATTTGTACTAACCAATAGTTTTACTGTTAAATAGTAGGTGAACTTAAACTGTAATAATTTTTTTAGGATATGGACGGCTTTCTCCACGAACAACCGCAGGAAAAGCAGTAGCAATGATATATGCAATCGTTGGGGTCCCATTAATGTTAGTGCTTCTTTCTGCATTAGGATCCGTACTAGCTGGTGGTGCAAAAAGAGGGTACACAAAATTATGTTGCAAAAATAACAATTCCAAAAAACCTACACCCATCGTCGAATATCATCGAGCACCCTCCAGTCCATCCGGGAAACACAACTATCGATCACATAACGACGGTCAGTTCTTATTTAGTGCTTTAAAACAAATTAAAAAATTATGTTTCAGATACTTCATCAATACAATTAATGCCTATACACTGTGGACAAAATAATATGAATCATAAGTTAGTACATCAACACTTCGAGCATCAAATAGAGCAACAAGAAATTCCAAAACGAGCAATGTTAGCAACAGTTAGAGCAACTCACACTAGAGGACGTTGTGCAATGGGACAAGTTAGGCAAATGCTCGCAGATCCTCTTATGTGTCCTTCTCATACTCACTGTTCACCATCGAGAAATATACCGGGTTGTGCAATATCAATTTCAGATTTAGATGAAGCTGAAGAAAATGAGGAGCATGATTCTGGGTGAGTTGTTTGAATAGAAGGAAAGAAGTTTTAATTGATATATAATTTGTTTTTGATTTAGTATATGCACTCACGATACACCTTCCAGGATGCCGTTAATTTGGCGATCACCCGAACAACTTCAGCGATCTTCTACGCCTCTACCAACAGAACCACCGCCGTCAGTGCCTGCTATAATAGTAATATTGTTTTTCGCCGCGTATGTCTGTTTTGGGGCTGCAGTGTTTGCATCCACAAGTGGATGGAGTTTCCTCGATGCCGCTTATTTTTGTTTTATTGCGCTTTCTACAATAGGAATTGGTGATAAATTGCCACAAAACGCAGACTATAACACACAATTACAGTTGTTAGCTTGTTGTATATACTTATTTTTTGGACTCGTAATAGTGGCTATGTGTTTTAGCTTAGTTCATGAAGAAATTGCTACTAAGTGTAAGCAATTTGCTATAAGTATGGGACTTGTAAAACACTGACAGTGTCTTTTTATACTGTATGGAAAATTTTAATATTCTGTACTATTGTTACTGGTGTTTTAAAATAAAAAAATACATAAATGCTTGTTATTTTCCCTTCTTCACTGTTCAGTGTTATTCTTGCTTAAAGATCTGTGCTTTTTGTACGTGTGATATGAATCTGTAATTAATTGTTTATTTAAAATTGATGTATTTAACTAACGCTGAAATTGTGTACAAATTAAAATTGGCACGAGCTACGCCTACGGTTAATGATTGAAGCGTAATGATCTGGCGAAGTCTCGCAACACCATAATTCTGACTGTTTAATAATATTTTATCTACTAAAGATTTAGTAATCATTACTAAAAATAAAATTAATTATTGTAAAATATAAATATCCGATTTTAATCCAGAAGGATGAGTACTTATGGTCCTGAACGATAATCGTGACATTTTTATATACACTGCATACAGTAGCGGATAAATTCAATTCAAATTCGAATGGGAGTTTAGGAAGAAATCGCTCGTACCGTCGATTTTTACTTCAAATTTAGAATTTTTTAAGTAAAATTGAAATATACAGGGTGTGTCCACAAAAAGATGACGTTATCGATGTTTTTTTAAATGTCAACCCCCATTTTTTATTGCAGTATTAGAAAGAGTACATCTTTTTACGTACGACAAGGTACATATGGATGAAGTTAATACAGGCTGTCTCAAACTTACGTCCGCGGGCGATACCTCCCTTGTATGATGGAATAGGAGAAAAAAATTTTGAAGTGTAGTAGAAAGTAATGAGGCGCACATTTTAAAATAATTTTAGGTTACACAGGTTGTTTCATTTATACAGGGTAAACCAAACATAGATTTTTTGAATGACACACCCAGCATGTTATTTCAAATTTGGATTTAGCTCAGTTGGGCCATTGTTCAATATAAGGTTTGATTATTATGTTATGCAGGGTAGTTTATAAGATGTGGTCAGTTTGAAGAAAAAATCGTACCTAAATAGGTATCATGTATCATTTCAAATAAGAAGTATTCAAATGATTTTTTTAATAAAATCTTTTTAGAGACACAGACAATTTTTTGGGGTTAGGCCTAATTTAGTTGTAAAATGATTCCACTAATGTAAATTAAATGATCGATCTGACCGTTAACAATTTGACAACAGCCAGGGCGATTAACACATGATTTTTTAACGTTATCGATGACATATGCGGTGATGTTTCTAATTTCTTGACGAATTCGTGCTTTTCAATCTTCTAAATTGGCCGGTCGCGTCGTGTATGCTTTACTCTTTAGTACACCCACAAGAAGTAATTGATTTAAATCAGGCGATCTGCCTGGCCACTCAATTTTCCCTTTTTATGGAAAAACTTCATCCAAATAAACGCGAACAGATAAAGCATAGTGTGGCGGCCCTCCATCTTGTTAAAAAAAGACGTCACGGTAGTGCATATTGGGTTCTTCTAAATCCGGATATAACGTTATAAGAGTGGGGATGAGGTTATTTCTCACACCAGTGAGAGTCCTTGATGAAGTAAGGACCTATAAGTCTTCCGTCAGCTATGCCGCACCAAACGTTCAATTTTTGAGGACATTGGATGTGATATTCCGTGAATCAATGAGGATTTTCGGTTGCCCAATAGCAAATGTTGCTGCGTCGGAAAAAATTATTCTTTTTACAAAATTGGCGTTACCGTAACATCATTGTTGCATTTGTTCATAACATTCATTTCGCCGATCAAAAACATCTTGCACTGCTAACACAAGGTTCAACTGATCTTCACTTATCGACTTTGGACCAGATTTTCTCATATCCCAAACATGTCCAAATTTCCGAAATTTAACCTCAACTCTACTTACCATGCTTTGGCTAATGGATGGTCAATCAGGGTGAGTTGCATTAAACAACGCAACCACTTCTGATTGAGCGCGACCTATCTCCGAAACCAAGCATGCACAGGATTTCAATTCTTTAACGTTCCCTTAATTTCCCCATATTTCACAAAATAACGGCAACGTAGTTACTAGATAAACCCACGATAACAATGCTGTCGCCTATCATAAAACTAAACACAAGTTGCTAACGTGCAAATAATTAAAGTAATTTTATCAAAATGTACAATTTAACGTTTTTTTTTTGCATTGACAATGAAATTTTCTCATTTTTAACATTTACGATCATTTTTATTCAATGTTTCGTTATGTAACCATCGTTTATATTTACCTTGTCGGACGTAAAAAGGTGTAGCCTTTCTAATTCTGCAATAAAGAATAGGGGTTGATATTTCAAAAAAATGTCGATATATGTTTTTCTTGGCACACTTTGAATATATTTCACTTTTACGTAAAAAAATTCTAAATTGAAAATAAAAATTGACGGGTCCCAGCGTTTTCTTCCTAAACTCCCATTCGAATCTTAATTTAATTTATCCGCTACTTTACGAACGCTCTGTTAGAAAGTAATCATAAAAGCAAAAAGTGATAATAATAATTATATGACTTCCCCCTAACATCCACATAGACTATAGGTAAAATTAATGTAAATTGGGACTACGTTCACCTGTATTTAATAATTTCAATGAACATGAATTCTGTAAACACTAGCCCAAATCATTCGAAAGAATAAATAACAGGACAACTATTTACAGGTCTTAATAGTTTGACTTGACCATCAGCTCTTTCAAATAGTCCAAAAGCAGGAACCCTGTTAAAATGAATTTTTTCATAGTTGTAACTTTCACTCTGTGCGCGTGAGATGCAATTTGTTTCCCTAACGTGCTCTGGTTTGGTTGGATTCAGCTATTTCAATTCGG
Source organism: Vesta saturnalis (assembly GCA_036346205.1). Taxonomy (NCBI): domain Eukaryota; kingdom Metazoa; phylum Arthropoda; class Insecta; order Coleoptera; family Lampyridae; genus Vesta; species Vesta saturnalis. The sequence goes on along the minus strand of JARFJB010001000.1, from coordinate 2,712 downwards.
ATGAACACCTATCATGATAGAAACGATAGCACAATGATAGGCCAACCACCTTTTCTAGTATGCTCCCAAACTGCCTAACCTCTACCTGTAAACGGCAATGCTTTATTGAATTTTACATCAAAATATATTAGCGAAATTTCAATCTAACTTACAATTGACCACAAATAAAAATACCTATAAAATCAATCGACGTGCTTAGGATTTAGTGTTCACAAATAAACGCACATGTCAGATGGGCGTTTAAAACTTTTTGAGAGGTAAAGGTTAAAGGACATCTAGATACTAACTTAAAAAATATTCGAAAACCGTCCTCTTCTAAAAAAATTTCGATGAAACAGTTTAAGCATTTTCAAACTAATTTAATTAACTTTCAGAGTTATTTTGTCTTGTATTAAGATACTTTATAAACAAAAGTAATGTCAAATTAAATTTTCTTTAAGAAACATGTTTCACATCATCCTATAAAATTGACCATAATTCAGATATTGAAAAAACACTGACATTCTACCTCAGCAATTTTTTTGCCTTTATATTACGCGTCGTATCAAAAAATTGTATGGAGCATAATTAATCGATATGTTTAAGGTCCTTGAAATATTCAGCTGTTTCAGAAACATTTGATAAAAACCCAACACCGCTCCTAATAAGAACCCCCTCGTCACCGCTGGATTTGTTCCAAAATCTAATCACATCCAGGGGAAATTAAAAAAAGATTAAATACGAAATTTTAAGTACGTTAGTTTAATCGTTCTGGGCGCCAATTCTCTAACTAAACTATGACAAACGTAACGTTTTCAGATCGCTTAGCCAATCTGACACACAAGTACGATCGGCACATCGACAACCATGTAATTTAGGTATTCACGAGTGCTTTGCGATTAACCAATCGCACGCCTTTTCCAAAGCGACATGCACTAATTAGCAACGTTGTGAAAATATCCGAATTTGACAATTTCAAGAATGTTAAAATGTCAACTTCAAAAAAACAGTTTTCTGCGATTCAAAAGCGTCTTTTATTATAATTTATTAAAGACAGCCCGTAGCTTGTGAAACAACGGCGTATCCGAACCTGGGATACCTTTTCATGGTAGTAATAGTTTGGAAATTATATTAACGAATAAATGTTGATTCGCTAAATCAGGATTTATATAGCGAACAGTTGTTTATAGCAGATGAACAAGATGTTGCTTATATTGGCCTAAACGATTATATAACCGACATTGTAAATATCAAGGCAGTTACAAGAGACAACTCTTAACCAATAATTAAAGATGATGCAAAATCTGTTCTGAAAAAAGGGTGGCACTTAGACCTCCTTTAAAATTTTAGGGAATAACCGCTGGAAAAAGTAATAATCTTAATGCTTCAATAGAAGCTCTACATCACCTATATGAAATAGCTAACGAGAAATTGAATATTAAAAAAAAATATTATCAAGATAAAATAACCATTCTTAAACAAGACTGTGAAGCTAAGCAGAGAATCGCAGTAGCGTTAGAAACTTTAGTAGAATGCCTGAAACCCTAATTTATAAGACACATATAAATATGAATTGTATTTACTTAGATATGTAGATTAATTATTAAAGTAATTATTGATCAGTCGCTGACATATTCTTCTGCCCAGTTTCAAATCATTATTTCTGTTAATGTTATTACTATTTAAGTTAACCGCATATTGACCATCAATGTTATCATTATTTTGGTGAAGAATGTCATCATGTATATTGGTACATCACGTTCAATGCAAAAATTATGCAGCACTGCACAAGCAGTCAAGATTCTTCCAGCTGTTTCTGGTGCACAATGCAAAGTTCTATGTGGCCATCCAAATCTAATTTCAAGTCTCCCGTGACAATGCACGACTAAAGAACGAATCCTACATATAGCGTGGTTGTATGCAGATTCTGAAGTATGTGGTCCTGGTTCAGAAATAATCGGCGTCATCAACTATGGTCAAAGTGGATATCCTGAATCGTCCGTTAAAATGTCTTGGATGATAATAATTATTCTTTACAATGAATTGGAATTAAATACCTACTAAATAAAATGCACCTTTTTGTTCTTCGGGTAGATTTCTTAAAAAAAACAGAGATGTTAGAGTTTTGCCATATGAAGCTGTCGTGAGTACTGCCAGGATATCGAGCATTAACATTAATTTTCGATTTATATAAATATATTCATTTTCGATAGGTGCAGCGATTGAAATGTGTGTTCCATCGATCATACCTATTATCCCAGGAAATCCGTGGACATCAAAAAACCTATGTGAATAGCATTAGAAAACGAGTGCACTTTATAATTAAATAAATTTACCGTTGTCTTGCAGCTTCCAACTTATCAATTGTATTATAAAAACATTTATTTAAAATGTGTGGTGCATTTAAAGCACCTATAATCTTATGTAACCAACGGGACACTGATGGTTGACTTACTGTTACTGTTTGATTTCTAGCAACATCAACCTGGCAACTTCCGCCGCTAAAGAATCGTAATGCTGCTAAAATCTAAACATTGTTAATTATTTCATCTACCAGTTAGAAATAGTCTCCGTGTTTTTACTTTTGTACGAGTACTTAATGCACTGATTCGATTTTGGTGTGGCATACATGGTTCCAGAATTCCTCTAGATTTTCTACATCATCCATTCTTACTCGAAATAATTTTATAAAGTTAAAATCAGATAATGTCGAGAATACCATTTTGCAATTTC
>JARFJB010000999.1:0-50219 GCA_036346205.1 Vesta saturnalis | reverse complement strand
TAAAAATTTTTTTTATTTTTCCTTTACGTTTTTTAAAACATTAAATTTACTAAGTTGAAAAATATTCAAATTTCTATCCAATTGGTAGTGAAAACCTTTCAAAAAAGTTTTTTATCTATATTTGTTTAAAAGAATTTGTTTTGTTTCAATTAGATTATAAAAGGGACTTCATTTTGGTGTTGGCTACTATGGATCTATAGTTGTTAATTTCAATAAAAACGTGACAAAAGTTTAAAATTCCGCATCAATAAAATTTCTTCAGCGTAATCTAATGTTAAACGTAACCCATAAATTTTAGAGATATTCTTAAAGACAATATAATTCGAAATAATTGATATTTTTTCTTCAGCGTTAGAACTTTTTCTGTACCTGAAATTTTCTACACCACATAGAGTACCATCTGATGCTAGTGGTTATCAGATTTTCTTATACGAACAAATTCTGCCTACCAAGTACGAACGTGATATAATAGCGCTTAAATTTAATGGTATTTACGTTCACATTCTGTAGCTGCAAGTTTTGCAAATATGTATGTTTGGTTCTGCTTAGCTTTACAGGTAGGTTTCATGAATATTTAAAAATTGTTAAATCTATCTGTAGAATGTAAAGGCATTAATGTTTGCGTGTGTGCTGTTGTGTTGGTGGTGCTGTGTCTGGTGGTGTGCGGTGCGTGTGTGCGTGTGTGCGTGTGTGGTGTGTGCTTGTGCGGTGTGTATGTGCGATGTGTGTGTGTACGTATGTGCGTGTGGATTGGTAATGTGGTAACTTGCGTGGTTCGTACTGGGAAATGTGTATGTGTGCCGGGTTGTGGTGTGTGGTGTGTGTATGTTGTGTTCGTTATCGGGGTTGTGCGCATGCTTTAATGTGCGTATGTGCGTGTGATGTGGTGAGTTGCGTATTGGTTGTGATGCACGTGGACATGTGCATGTGTGTAAGTGTAGTTGTGGTATGTACGTATTACGTGTCTATGTGCGTATGTGCATGTAGCTTTTTCTTTTGTTGTGTTTAGTTATGTGTGTTACTTTTATGTGTCTGTGATCATTGATTGTGGTGTGTATGTGTGTAGTGCGTGTGTGTGTTGGTTGTGCTGTGTGCGTTGTGCGTATGTGGTGTGTGTGTGTGTGTGGTGTGTGTGGGTTGCGTGTGTGTGGTGGTTGCGTGTGCGTGTGTGTGGTGTTTGCGTTGTGCGGTGTGTCGATGTGGTGTGGTGTGTGTGCGTGTTGTCGGTGTGTCGTGTGTCGTGTGGTGTGTGGTTGTGGTGTGTGTGGTGTGTGTTGTGGTGTGTGGTGTGGTGGTTGTGTGTTGTGGTTGTGTTGTGGTTGTGGTGTGTTTTGTGGGTGTGGTGGTGTGGTTGTGGTGTGTGGGTTGTGCGTTGGCGTGTTTGTGCGTGTGCGTGTGTCGTGTGTTGTGTGTGCGTGTGTGATGTGTGTGTTGTGTGTGTGTGGTGTTGGTGTCGGGTGTGTGTGTGTGTGTGTGCATGTGTGGTTGTGTTTTGTGTGTGGTGTGGTTGTGTGTGTGGTGTGTCTGTGCGTGGTGTGTGTGGTGTGTAGTGTGGTGTGTGTGTTATGTGGGGTGTTGTGGTGTGGTTGCGTGTGTGTTGGGTGTCGTGTGGTGTGTGTGTGTGTTGTGTGTGTGGTGTGTGCGTGTGCGTTTGGGTGTGTTGTGGTGTGTGCGTGTGTGTGTTGTTGTGTGTGGTGTGTGCGCGTGTGTTTTTGTGCTGTGGTGTGTCGTGTGTGTGGTGTGTGCGTGTTGTGTAGTGTGCGTGGTACCTGTGTGGTGTGTGCGTGTGGGTGGCGTGTGCGTATGCGTGTGTGTTGCGTGTGTCGTTGCGTGTGGTGTGTGCGTGTGGTGTACGTGTGTGCATGGTGCGTGTGTGCGTTGTTACGTGGTTACCTGTTGCGTGTGTGTGTGCTGTGTGCTTGTTGTGTGTGGGTTGGCGTGTGCGTGTTTTTGGTGTGCATGGGTGCGGTGGCCGTGGCTGTGCTGTATGCAGATTCACATGTAGATTAGTCTTTTCCACTTTCCATTTACAAAAAGTCTGTATGCGTTGTAAACTTTAAGATACTTGATAATGTGGGATGCTATTTCAGCTGCTTGCCGAACATCGGTGAGATTAATGTTAACTGCTCTTTGAAGTAGGAATTTCAATTTACTTTAATTTTCGTAAATTTAGAATTTAGTATAGATTTGCGAGTAAATTAAATTTAATTAAAATTATAGGAAAATGATGCTTGATTGTTACATCGATGTACATGGTAACAAATAAATGTGCATCTGTATTATTTGCAAATGCGTGAACGTCTAAGAGAGAAAGAGAATGATTTCTTCTACAAACCGACTTCCTTGATTGAATGTATCTGACGGATTGCAATATAAAAATAACAGTGTTTATTTTTAAATCCCGTTGCTAATGACAATCACAGTGTTTAATGAAAATTAGTGTGTAATGTATGCGATTATTTGCCTGAGACATATAACGTTATATTACACTATAGGGGACAAAATTAATTTTTCTTTTATTTTCCATTTTTGATTGAAGGTCGTGTTGTGTTCCACACCAGATGTTTTATTCCTTATTTTAGAAAAAATCGAAGTTGGAGATCTTAATGTGACATGACATTAAATAAATAACGTGATTGCAATGTAATGTTATTTTGACTCATTATTTATACAATTTTATAAACTTTTAATCCCAGTTTAAAATATCATATATACCGTGGGCTAAAATACCTTTTAATGTTGACTGGTTTTGTTAGCATGATTAAAAGTTTAGTTATACTATTTAATCTTTCTGGGATTAACAGTGACAATAAATAAAATTTTGGACAAACGACAAACAAAATGTTACTATTAATGTTTACATTTACATGTAGATTTGAAACTGATGATGACGGTTTAGGTTTAGATACACTCATTTCTTCACTACCTTGTAAAATATTTTTCGTTTCATGTTCAGAATCATTCGAAAGGAATGCGCCTGTAGTAATCGTGTCGTTAAAAAATTCAAAATGTAGACATTTGTTTTTCAATGTCTTTTTAATATGGTGGATTTCTATGTTCCAATGTTTCACTGAATAAACAAAACGCAAGTTTTAAATAAACAAACGATGAGTTTGATTTGTTTCTACATTTTTGAGAACAAACAATAGTTTGAGCATCTTTCACATTAGCTAAAAAGGGAACTTAAATTTGGCTATCTTAATCACAGATTGTTAACTAATTTTTATCGCTTGCAATAAATTAATGCATCGTAATAATAATACCTACAAACCAAAATTACTCACCTTTTGATTTTTTCTTTATTTAAATATGACTATTAAATTTATTGATGTGAACAACTTCATCTGGTTCATATTTAATATCAATAATTTTCAACATTGAATTCAGGGAATGTTATTATATTTCATGTAAAGTGCGCCAAATAAAGTGACATTTATTACCTAACTCGAAACATTTTTACTTTCACAAAGAATTTTAGATGTTAGGTAAGTGAAAAAACAAATAAATCATTCCCGGGGCTAAAGTGCATGTTAACCGTCGGGTATTATCCTTAAATGGAGTTTCCTGTAAGAAATAATTTATGAAAAATCGTTAATATCCTTTTTCGTTCTTGATCCTGTCCCAATAAATCGCCTCAAGGCATAAACTACCAGATAAAGGAAGGTTAGAAAAATTCGTTTGTTGTTATTTGGTTGTAAGTACTCGTTTTAGTAATATTAAGCATAGAATATTTTCAAAGATTTTGTGGCTACAGTTTTCCCATACAAGAATTTGAGCAAATTTTTTTATCGCTCTGAGAAATTTGTTGTAATTTTGACATCTCTACCCAGTTATGTTTACGTTCCTTGCTCTCATTTTTTATTCTTTTTACGTTTTTAATACCATTTTTTGTTAAACTTACGTTCCCTCTTTCATCTATTGATCCTTCGTTAATTTTAAAACTGAGTGGTCTGATTCAGTACTTTTATCGAAATTGAATATCCTAGACGAAACCTCAAGTATACGTTGATGGTTGCTAGATTCTCCTTTTTCAAATCGTTCAATAGCTGCTACTGTAACTATAATAGTGTTCCTTAATGAATCTAGTAAAAAGGATCAACTATTACAGGTTCTGAATCAAATAGCTGTAGTGAAGTTTGTACACTACGATGATATGAACATAAGTGTCATAAACACAAAAATATTTCCTTTAACAGTTCGATTATCGTTGGACATCAACATCAGATTCGCGTATTTAGTTAGGTCTATATTATTCGTTCATTAGATAAACTATTTCGCCTATGGAGTAGCCTATAAAACCAGCGTGACTTATTTTCAGCGCACCATTGAGTTAGGATCTATAAGCAATATAAAACATTTTCTTTATTCTAAATAACTTCGTATTTTGGTTTAGGTTGGACATACGATCTTGTACTTAATCGGTTAGAATAAAGTTATGAAATTGCAGATAGAATTTTTTATTAAACATTTCACTACTATGGTCGGGGATGGGGTGTGCTTGGGAATATTTCGAAAGATCATCTTGCTAGGTCTTGAACTACTTTTTCTTCTGGCAAGAACTTTTTCATTGTATTCCAGTTATGCTTTTGCTTAATTCGCTTATAAGTTCTTGTAATTTCGTTGTGACCTCCTATAGAAGTTTAATGTAACTCATGGTGTATTTTATCAATTTCAACTTGAGTTGGAAGCGTTATGTTATTGTCAAAAATATTTACCCTTATTTTTGTCCCTAGGAATACATATGTAACATATCATTATTCTAACTCAGTTAAGTAGGTTAAACTGCATGGTTTTCCTTCGTGATCGCATAATAATAAATATAGAGCTTTGTTTTACGGTGATTGCGTCAATACGTGTGTAATTTTGGATCTGAGGTTGTCTAAATGATCAAATCGTTTGTTAAGCTCCATGGCAATACCCGCTGACGTTCTTAAACCATTTGATGTGTAGTGTCCTAAGTTATCGTAAGAAGTAAACAACAAATAGTTGTGTGAGGACATTTTGGTTAATGGCATCAGTGGTATTGAGGGTTTCTAAAAACTTTGAGTACGTCTAGCCTTAATTGGTGTTGGTAATATTGCTATATTGGGAGTTGGTATGTTTTCTTAAACGATTTAGAGTGTCAGCATTGGCATTTGTTTTTTCGGGTTTATAGGAAATTCCGTAATCATATTCTTCCAATACTAATCTCTGACGAATTAATCGTGTGCCGGGGTGCTTAAGATTGAACAGCCATGCGAGAGGATGATGGTCTATGTAAATTTGAAATTTCTGGCCGTTCAGATACGTACGAAAGTATCGGATGACCAAACGATAGCAAGCAGTTCCGTTCCAGTGTCGTATACGATTTTCTTCGGGTACCCAAAATAGTCTAAGGAAGATCAAATTTCTATAACCAACACTTAATCTTCACGCCATTCCCTTGCGGGGTAGGCAAAACAATCCCTCATTTATTTTTCATTCACAATCTTTCTCCATTTTTCCTATCTCCCACATCCCTAGCTTCCGCAATTCATACATAGTCTCTGACATGCCCTTTGTTTTTAAAACTCCTTATCTTTCTTTCCTTTATCATAGATTCTACTACATTCAGCCAAGTTTTACGCGGCCTAACCGGCCTTTCCGTAACCTCACCCACATATATTTGTTTCGTTAATCTTGCGTTGTTCATTCTCTCAATGTGACCAAACCAACGTAATGTACAACTTTTATATCTATCCATCATCGTCTTTTCCTCACCTCACTCCATCATTAGGCATTAATTTTTTTATCTCGTCCCTTTTCGTTTTACCACATGCGCTTCTCAGGAATTTCATACCCTCGGCATTTATTTTTCTTTCGTGCTTTTTTTGACATGTCTCACTTCCATACAGTACTGGCGGGACGAATACGCCATTATAGATTGCTCGTTTCGCAGCTAGGCTCATGCTTTCATTTCTCATTATCGTCCACATACTTCCAATCACTTTCCTTCCAGCATTGACCCTTCCTCCAATCTCGCTCTCAATTGTACCATTTGGAGTAAACATTCTACCATTTCGTCCACTTGCTTCACAGTTTCATCTTGCAGAGTAAATACTCTACTCTCCTTAACACCTTCCCGATTGAACACCACAATCTTAGTTTTGTTCACGTTTACCTTTAGGTCCGTGCTCTCACAGACTGTATCAAACTTCCTCAGAGCTGTTTGCAGCTCATCCGCACTGTCACTTAATAAGACTGTGTCATCTGCATACACCAGAAGTCGTACATTTACGTCACCAATCATTACACCATTTGTATCGGTACATGCTTGTCTAAGACATTTATCCATGTATACATTGAACAACCACGGTGACATCACACAGCCTTGTCGCACTCCTTGCTCAATCTTAAAGTATTCACTCGCACCTCCTTTCACTCTAACACATGCCCGACTACCGTTGTATACTGCCCTTATTCCATTTATTAGACCTTTATTTACGCCATATTCATTTAATATTTCCCACAGCTTCTCCCCTATTCACTCTGTCATATACTTTTTTCCAGATCTACAAACGCACAGCACAACTTCCTTTTTACCTTTAAACACTTTTCGATCACCTGCTGGAGAGCAACTATCTGATCAACATATCCTCTCCCTGGCATGAAGCCACCTTGCACATCCGAAATCTTAGTTTGTGTAGTTTCTCGTACTCTATCAATCAGTATTCTTCCAAACACTTTATCAGGCACGTCGAGTAAGCTTATTCCTCTGTAGTTCTTACAATCACTCTTGCTCTCCTTACCGTACAATGATCGCGCCCTTCCAATCACTCGGCACTTTTCCACACATAAGGCATACATTGAATAATTCACACAATCTTCGTATAAGCTTTCCACCACCATACTTGAGCATTTCACAAACACAAACACAAGCAGAAACACAAACACACACACACAAACGTAATACAAACACAAACACAAACACAAACACAAACACAAACAAACACAAACACAAACACAAACACAAACACAAACACAAACAGAAACACGAACACGAACACGAACACGAACACGAACACGAACACGAACACGAACACGAACACGAACACGAACACGAACACGAACACGAACACGAACACGAACACGAACACGAACACGATAACGAACACGAACACGAACACGAACACGAACACGAACACGAACACGAACACGAACACGAACACGAACACGAACACGAACACGAACACGAACACGAACACGAACACGAACACGAACACGAACACGAACACGAACACGAACACGAACACGAACACGAACACGAACACGAACAAGACCACGAACACGTACACGAACACGAACACGAACACGAACACGAACACGAACACGAACACGAACACGAACACGAACACGAACACGAACACGAACACGAACACGAACACGAACACGAACACGAACACGAGCGCGAACGCGAACGCGAACGCGAACGCGAACGCGAACGCGAACGCGAACGCGAAAGCGAACGCGAACGCGAACGAGAACGCGTAAGCGAACGCGAACGCGAACGCGAACGCGAACGCGAACGCGAACGCGAACGCGAACGCGAACGCGAACGCGAACGCGAACGCGAACGCGTACGCGCACGCGCACGCGAACGCGAACGCGAACGCGAACGCGAACGCGAACGCGAACGCGAACGCGAACGCGAACGCGAACGCGAACGCGAACGCGAACGCGAACGCGAACGCGAACGCGAACGCGAACGCGAACGCGAACTCGAACGCGAACGCGAACGCGAACGCGAACTCGAACGCGAACGCGAACGCGAACGCGAACGCGAACGCGAACGCGAACGCGAACGCGAACGCGAACGCGAACGCGAACGCGAACGTGAAAGCGAACGCGAACGCGAACGCGAACGCGAACGCGAACGCGAACGCGAACGCGAACGCGAACGCGAACGCGAACGCGAACGCGAACGCGAACGCGAACGCGAACGCGAACGCGAACGCGAACGCGAACGCGAACGCGAACGCGAACGCGAACGCGAACGCGAACGCGAACGCGAACGCGAACGCGAACGCGAACGCGAACGCGAACGCGAACGCGAACGCGAACGCGAACGCGAACGCGAACGCGAACGCGAACGCGAACGCGAACGCGAACGCGAACGCGAACGCGAACGCGAACGCGAACGCGAACGCGAACGCGAACGCGAACGCGAACGCGAACGCGAACGCGAACGCGAACGCGAACGCGAACGCGAACGCGAACGCGAACGCGAACGCGAACGCGAACGCGAACGCGAACGCGAACGCGAACGCGAACGCGAACGCGAACGCGAACGCGAACGCGAACGCGAACGCGAACACGAACACGAACACGAACACGAACACGAACACGAACACGAACACGAACACGAACACGAACACGAACACGAACACGAACACGAACACGAACACGAACACGAACACGAACACGAACACGAACACGAACACGAACACGAACACGAACACGAACACGAACACGAACACGAACACGAACACGAACACGAACACGAACACGAACACGAACACGAACACGAACACGAACACGAACACGAACACGAACACGAACACGAACACGAACACGAACACGAACACGAACACGAACACGAACACGAACACGAACACGAACACGAACACGAACACGAACACGAACACGAACACGAACACGAACACGAACACGAACACGAACACGAACACTAACACGAACACGAACACGAACACGAACACGAACACGAACACGAACACGAACACGAACACGAACACGCACACGAACACGAACACGAACACGAACACGAACACGAACACGAACACGAACACGAACACGAACACGAACACGAACACGAACACGAACACGAACACGAACACGAACACGAACACGAACACGAACACGAACACGAACACGAACACGAACACGAACACGAACACGAACACGAACACGAACACGAACACGAACACGAACACGAACACGAACACGAACACGAACACGAACACGAACACGAACACGAACACGAACACGAACACGAACACGAACACAAACACAAACACAAACACAACACAAACACAAACACAAACACAAACACAAACAAAACACAAACACAAACACACAACACAAACACAAACACAAACACAAACACACAAACACACACACAAACACACAAAACACACACAAACACACACAAGCACACACACACACACATGCAAGCACGCACGTTCGTACGAAGCCACGCACACACACACGCATACACCCACGCTCACACACGCGCATTCACCCACGCTCACGTACGCACACTTACACATACGCACAAGCACTAACACACACAAACACACATAGTCACACACACCCACACACCGAAACACACACACACACCAAAACTCACACATACACACATAAGCACATGCATACCCATAGGCACACTCATATGCATAGGCACATGCACACGCACAAGCACACATAAACACTCACGCACGCACGTAAGTACGCATGCACGCACCCACGCACCCACACGCATATTCAGGCGTACACACGCGTACATGGCCACACGCGGGCGCTCATGTACACGCACGCATGCACCCATATACACACGCACGCACGCACCTAAGTACGCAAGCACGCACGCACCCATACGCACTCAATCGCACACGTGCGCACACACGCACACACTGGTGCACATACGGTCACGCCCACACGGCCGCACATACAGACGACAGCACACCCGCGTGCACGCACTCACGCACGCATGCACGCACCCACACTCAACCCCCACACACACTTATACACACGCACGCAAGCACGCACGCAAGCCCTCAGCTGCCGCAACCCCGCCATCTCGCCTGCTTCCTTGCCATTTTTCAACCTTCCTACCGTTTTCTCTAACTCATTTATTCCGATATCCTCAGTTTCATCCATCATTTCTTCTATATTCTCCTTATATAACCCTTCAGTCCTACTTTCCTCACTACTGTACAGCTTTCCGAAATATTCTTGCCAGCATTTCCTCACTTCACAATCGTCCCATACTATTTCGTTTCTAGCATTCATCACTCCTGCAGCGTTCTGTTTAGGGCCACGTTTTGTATTTTTGACCCATTTCCAGAAGAGTTTTTGTTTCCCTCAAAATCATTCTGCATTTTCTCTCCTTCCACAACCATCACTTCCTCTTTACTTATTCTCACTGCCTCCTTTGTTTCTTAATCTGAACACTTCATACAATCGCTTCTCGTCAGTCTCATTTTTTGCAGCAATCATTGCCATGTACGCATGTTTTTTCTTACATACTGCCTTTTTTACCGACTCATTCCACCAAGCACATTTTTTCTGTCTACCTACAGTTACTCTTCCACATATTCGCACGGCACAATTGACAACAGAGTTTTTCAAGCTTATCCATGCACTTTCAACGTCAGTGTCTTTTATTTGTTCGTTCCACACTGTTTCATTCACATTCAACTCTTTACTCACAGCATCTGCGTATTTCATTCTCGCACCATTATCCACTACTTTGTCAACCCTAATTCTTGAAGTTAGCACTACGTTTGCTTTCCTTCTCCAGACCCACTTTTGCCCTAAACACACTCGATACAACCAAAAATGGTCCGATCCACACTCGCTCCGCGCATTACTTTTGTGTCTTTCACCAGGTTTCTAAGCCGTTCATCATACACTATCAAGTCTATCATACTTTTAGATTCACCTTTTGCCATGTATACATATGCACATTTTATGTTTAAACCACGTATTGGATACAAACAGGCTTCTCTCCACACAGATGTTCAGCAGGTGTTCACCGTTCTCATTGACTCTTTGGTCTCCGAACTTTCCTAGAACGCGTTCACTATGTTCTCTCTGTACACCCACCCATCCGTTCATATCCCCCACTATAATCACTCTTTCGTTTGGCTTACATACGTTCAACACGTTCTCTACTTCATTCCAGAAGTTCTCACGCTCCTGGTCTCTTTCTCCATTCACCGGTGCATAGCATGCAATAAGAAAGATTCTTCGAAACTCCACTTTCATTCCAACCCATATTACCCGGGAGATACCAATTCGTACTGTTTAACACATCTTTTCGCTCTTTCACTTATGATCATCCCAAGCCCCTTTGCTCCATGCACTTCCGTCTCAACTCCTGACCATAGTGCCAGGCTGCCATCCTCCATCTCCACAGCATCCTTTCCTTTGCGCTTTGTCTCCGATACACACAGAATATCAAGGTGTCTTTCGTACATTACATTTGCAATTTCAAATTCTTTACCATGCATACCTCTAATATTCCACCTACCGACTCTCCATTCATTCTTTGCACAGTCTTCAGCAACGGGGCCTGTCTGTTTCGACCATGACCGCCCCTTGTAGCCAGGTCGATCCGAGGCAATTGTATTGTTTTCTTGAGTAATACCAAAGCGAGCAGACCGGTTACTGGCCAAATCGTGTCCCGGACGATGTAGCATTCCCTACTAACGGTATCGTCCTACTACCGGGCAGTTATTTGTCTACTGTCACGACATAATATATAGATATAAATAATAGATCGTCTACTTACTGTATGAATCTCGAAATGTACATATACATGTACATTATTTTTTTTTCTCTTACCTACCCTTCAATCACACCACGCGTTTCAACCATACTGCTCTATACGCGATTTCTGGTTCCGCGCTCCTTAACCGGACTTGGTATTTATTAGCGACCAAATGCTATTATGTTATTTCGCGCCCATTCCAACTAAAGAGCCTTTTACTGGTTAGATTATCATTATCTTTGTTTATTATTAGTATTCAAACCACTGGGTATAAAAACCTGTTCAAACGCTTACCCTTATTTGATTTATTTAGAAGTTATCATTTAACATGTATTTAACTGAAAGTACCGAAATAAAGCTACTTATTTAACTTAAAAGTACGATAATCTTTTATGTTTAAATTTTTATTGGGACAAATTTACAATTTACCCGATTTCTTGTTTTGTTGTTTTGAAAATAAAAGGTATTTGAATTCAATCGAAAAAAGTAAACTTTTAGAGTAAAACTTCTTTAAATTTCTTATTTATTAAACGAATTGAAAAGTACGTTAGTTATTTAACTTGGAACTATGCAACTCTATTTAATTTACTCGATTCATATAATATGCTATTTACTATTTTAAATTTTTATTATTAAAATTTTCAATTTACAATTGCTGGTGACGCACCTACCTGCCTTCCCTTTGCCTTTACCTGGTTTCTTGTTTTATTATTTGAGAATAAAAGAAGGTATTGTACTTCAATCGTTAATGTGGACTTTTAGTAAAACTAAATTTCTTATTTATAAAATGAATATTGTAAAGAAGTGAGGGATACTAATTATTTAAATTAAAACTATGAGGATCTATTGAATTTAGTATGCTTAATTTGTTACTAAAAACTGAATTGCTTTATTTATTGACTTAATTCATTTACTGTCGGATTTAAGATGTATTTATATTTCAATTTTTCAGAAACGCCCGGGTTTCACCTAACTACTTGACCTTTCATTCTTTTAACTACTAAAATGCGTTTTATTTATTTGACGAAAAGAAACCGTATTTCATTCATATTTCGATTACAAATTATTTGTTTATTTATTTGCTTTCCTTCTGCGCATTCGACATAGTTAAAAATTAAGTTATTTTATTATTTCTCTATAATTGATTGTCACTGCAAAAATGTTTACCTGTTTGAGTTCAAGACAAAGGGGCGGTATTTGCGCATTAAGCTTACTCCACAATTCTACGAGTTTTAACAATCACATCTGGCATGGGTTTAAAAAGCCGTAATTTTTTCGTAGAAATTCAACCCTACAGCAATCCCAAATGTTATTTACGCGCCTTTTTTTGTACGCATTACAAAATGTTACTGGTTAGATTATTCTCTTTTTCCACTATTAATATTAAAACCGCTGAATCTAAAATATGCTCAAGAACTCACCCGTACCGTACATGATATTGATTTAGAAATTATCATTTTAATCCGGCCTTGACTCACTAATCCAAGGTAGAAGCAGGAGCCATCACTAACACGTCCTATCGCTTCGACGACAAAACCTTATAACCAACAAGAATAAAAATACGTTTTCAACTTCGTTTATTTAACGTAGGTACTAATATAACTAAACATAAATGACTTAGTTATTCCGAAAGAAAATAAAAACTAAAATTATAAAACTTGAAATTAAAATGAAGAAATCTATATTTTTTGTTTTCTAATTTTAGTGTCAGTAAATGTATTAATGATATCATCTTTTTCAATATACAACATGGACAGATCATTAAGTTTTTGTTCCGAAAGAGTGCTTCGCAAATGATTCTTTACCAATTTCAATACCGCAAAAGAACGCTCTCCTTGGGAATTGCTGATTGGTAGTTTAAGTAAAGTCTCGGTATAGTTTCAACGTTTGGAAATGTTGATACAATGTTGTTCTCAATTATAAAGTTAAGTTTATCAAATGCACTAAGTAAGTTCTCGGGCTGACTTAACAAACTAAACTGTTCCATTTCTACTTTCAGTTCCTCAACATCCACATCCTGACTATAAACTGCACTTATGTAATCTTTACATTGTACCAATGTTGCATCACTGTAATTATCAATAAATTTAAACTTATTATTTATATTTCTGTACAAGTCACATCTTTTACACAAATTGGAGATTATGGCATCACACACATTCAAAAACACATTCACTCTAAAAGCGTCCATTCCTTCTAATTGCAAATTGTTGTCATTATTCTGATCACAGAATACTTTTTCGGGTAATCCGTCGTTTCGTTGTATACTCTATTGGAATAATTTTCCCAGCTCCGTTTTCAAAGTCAGTAAAATGGTTGCGCATATTTGAGATAAAATTGCTTATGCTATCATACAGTGCTACTACAGTAGATATAGAATCCTTAGAGGACTGCAGTGATTTACTAACAGAGTTCATTCTGCTTCAAATTCTGTCCCAAATACACATTAATAGCACAAATTCGAATCCGCCAATTTTATTGAATAATGCGCCTGCTTCGACTCAAGAAATTGATCATGCGGTTGGAGTTGTGGCAAGTTCTTTCAACTTTTTAATTTCAGTTAAATTTTCTTTTAGGGCTCTAACGGCATCAGATCGCGCAGACCATCTGGTATTATATAATGGTTTAATTGTTGTGTTTTTTCGTCGTGCAGCTTTCAAGTATATTCCACCTGTGAGTGGATGCGGAGAAAAAACATAGAGAATAATACTGAAAAACACTGTTACCTCCATAGTGATTTGCGCTGCTGCATTTCCAACCAAATTTAATTTATGGAACAAATTCCGCAGAAGGACACTGTTCTTTAATTAAATTTTTAAGTCCATTATAACAACCGGCCATATTCGCCGCGTTGTCGTAACTCTGACCTCGACAATTTTGAATATCAATTTTTATTTCGCTAAAGTAGCTTGAAATTACCTGTTCCAAATTTCTTGCTGTATGGGATGTGATGAGAATAAAGTTAAGGAAACGTTCCTTAATTTTACCCTTCAATACATATCGCACAATAACGGTTAATTGATCTATGTGTGCAATGTCAGGCGCATAGCCTACAATCAAAGCAAAATATTTAACTTCTTTTAGTTCTTCCAGTATTTTATTTCTTATATGATCGCCACTGGGAGTAATAAACTCATCGCAAATAGTAGATGACAAATAGTGGACATGTCCCTTCCCCAAGTTTACGTATTTGTTTAAGTGATTTCGTAAAAAAGGATCAAACTTAGCCAGATACTGTAGTGCGCCAATATAGTTGCCGCTGTGTTCTTTGTTGAACGTTTGACTTTTTCCACGAAATGCCAGTCCGTGGGATGCTAAATACTTCACGGTAGCTAGCAACAGCTCGCTTCAAAATTTGTCTCCAATACAATCGCTCCGACTTTTCGGCTTCAATAGCAGCTGTATTTATACGTCCTTCACACCTGCTTCTTGAAATAAATACAAGTATCGATGAAATGTGATCCACAGAATTTTCAAGTTCTGCTAATATTTTTCCAGTAATGTGTGCCTTTTGATAATTTCGTTTCTTTTCGTGAAAAATAGTTTGCAAATGTAGCAATATGCGATTTTATTGTTTTCTGTATAAACAAACCATTCTCGAGGCAATTTTTCTCCATTCTTATTCACCCTAATAAATGCGTTCGTGGATAAGCACCTATGCACTGTAACGGTACTTTTGCACAATAATATAAAATTCAAAGATGCCGCAAAAACGGTGTTTAAATTTTAATAAATTCAAGGTAAGGTTAAGTAGAACTAAACCAGTTCTGATAAGAACAAGTGATACCAGCCTTGACATTGCCAATGATAGACACATAATTTTGGATTTCTAAAATTTTTTAAATAATCAGGCATTAATATATAATTAATAGGTACGATGCGAATTCTTGATATTTTAGATTATTATGCCATACGAGCGCAAATTTAATTAAAATTTATAGTATTCATAAGTTCAATCTTTAAAAACCCAATCAACAATTGGTAAGTAAGACTGAAAAGTAAGCCAAGCGTTTAATTGGTAATTTTTAACATTTTTTAGGGTTTTTTTATTATATGAAGGAATAATCATGAAATAAATGAATTTTCAGAACTAACTGGCAATAGTACTGCAATAAGTTCCATTAACGGTCCAACTTGGCCATATATTTAATACGAACAGGAGTTGTTTATCATCTTAAGAGTCCTAAAAAAAAAAAAATAAAAAGGATGAAAACAAGGAGCTGCCTATGTAAGGTCAGATATTTAATTTCATGACCATCATACATACACGATTTACATATTATAAAATTATCAATACCGATCACTGTGAGAGATCTCCGGTTACACTCACATAACCATCTCGTCATACCTCACTCATGCATTTTTTAAATTAATAACATTTGTCCTTAATGTAGATATGTAGTTTGTAATAGTTTCATTTAACTATTAAATCACTTAGCCACCTTCATAGTTTCCATTTATTAGTGGTTCATATTATTATTGTCACGGATAAGGCTAATTACAACATAAACCCATTACATCTTGGTAAGCCTTGGCGTCCTTCACAATTCTCATGTTCTCCGGTGTAAAGCCGAGCGAATGGGGTATCGGTCCAACTTAATAGTATGTACCATTGCCATACAATAAAAAAGGGGATTAAGATCTCAGTATTATTACGAATCGAAATGAAGGCCGAAAATCAAGTACCTCATTGCTTACCAGTTGTTTTTCGAAACAAAAGGTTATAGTACTATTCGTGATCCTTCTTTGTATGTCGTTCTTGAGGATTTCAATGACCCAAATACTGCCGGTGGTTTACATCGTACATAATAGTTTTCCATGACTGCGGTGATTGTTTCGGGCCAAAGAACAATGTCTCTAGGGAACACACAACCGCTATCCGTGGTATCGGTACGGGTATGAACCTCTTCTTGTATTTCGCTAATAACTGAGGTATCATCCGTCTCTGTAGTACACGTATTATGTATGGATGCATCAGTATTTGAACCACAAACACTTTCGTCATCCGCAAAATTTTTTTTAGAAGTTTCTGAATCACAATTACGCGCAACAGAAAATAATTTAGAACTACCCGCACTTCCGTTATCCGCACATTGTTTTTAGATGTTAGCAAAAATGATGAAAGGGTTAATATCATCTTCTTCTGTTCAAATTCTCGTTTCTCCCGTCTTTTTCGTTTTTCGCAACCACTGCCGTGTTTATACGACATTACTATTTACTTGGTACCAGTAGATGTAATCTGATACCAATTACCTATTGTAATATCAACTTATTTACGTGATTATTTATAACAGATATATCTATAACAGTTCGGATTTATTTATAACTTAATCGTAATTACATTTATAGCGCTTAAAACCGAATGCGAAACTCATTATCAAATTTATTACAACATCGATATTAAGACTACCTCCTCAACACACTTCACGTTCGGCTTATAAAGCAAATATAAAACGTCATGAAGGTGTCGGTTTTCTCTAGAAGGTCAGCATCAGCATATCGTCATCGTATTTCATAGAAGAATCGAGACTTCCGCTTGTAATGTAATCCTTATCGCCGGTGACTAATTCTTTCTAGACATTTTCAGCGCTTTTGTTTTATCCAGATTTGCTTTTTCTTAGAATAAGTAATTACCTTAAATTGCAAGTGCAAGCGAGATAATTCAAATATACGAGTAGTAACATTTGCTTATGAGTTTTGAATGTAAAGTTGTTTTAAATTAACAATTTTAGCTTTTCAATTCGGAAATCCATGCAAATATTTTGTTTATTTATCTAATCTTATAGGCAATAAAAGTCTTTTACGGGCCCTAGGCATGTGCCTATTGTCTCTAGGCAAAAACGCGGCCCTGAGGTATACCTAGACCCTGTTTGACTTAAGGTGCGACGATTTTTGAAATCGAGATATTGCAGAATAGGTTGGTTAGTCGAATATGCCGCAAATAGTTCGAAGATGTCTTGTTGTAAACTATTTTTTTCGAAGGCTACCTCCTTTTTTAGTATCTTCGTGATTGTTGAGTTACTAACATTAGGTATGATATAATCCAGCAACTCCTAACAACGCTTGGTCTTGATCTGTTGGTTTGTGATAGTCAATACAAACTCGACGATTTGAGGCTGATTTTACATTCATCGGTGATTAATTGTCTCAGGTACTTCGCGCCTTAGAAATTCGAACTTTTCGAAGCCTTAATGTTAATGATTGAAATACCATCAAATACTTATTAGAGTGTTGCGGCAAAATTTTGCAAGGTATCAGATTACACAACTATGTCCCCTAAACAAACAAAACGTCACGTTCCTTGCGATCTGGTGAAAACGTTATACATTATCCCTTTGAAATGTAGATGGTGCATTGTACAGCTACAAAGGTATCTTATTGAACAGATAGTGACAAGATGGAACTGAAAACTCATTTTTGGGCGCATGAATAGGATTCACGTTAATTTGGTGAAATATTGAAGCTAAATCAAAATTGAGAAATACTATGAGTGACCTAACTGTGGGTATGAGTCTCCCACCGTGTTGTCATTTCAGACAAATGATGCTAATTTAGATTTTAAAAGTAAATTACGACGGTTATTTACAGTACTTAAATATACAAGATGGCTAATATGCGAATTTCATAGTGATTTGAAAAATCTCGTTCTGGGACTGTAACAAACAAAATACTCCTCAGTCCTTCTCAGGACTAAGCCAGATAACAAGAGTAGAGTCCGTTTCCTAAACGTCGCGTATAATAGCAAAAACTGTGGAAATAGGTTGCTCAATTCACCTAATATGAAACCACAGTTACAAAATACTTATAATACAGAAAATACTCCCGGTTACCACACAAAAATTAAAAAACACCGAACGCCTTTCGACAGCTCAGCTATATCATCATCAGCGGTCGACTGGTGTGAACCAAAGAAATTTCTAGTGTATATACCATTAGCGTTTCCTATCTAGTGAAAGTTATGAATGTTTAATAAGTAGCCTAAAGGTGCTTGATCGTCATTATTCATTAGAATTTGTTTCTTTTTGAAGACCTCTAAACATTCATAACAATCAAGTTCTCACTTATTAATATGATGTTTGATTAAAGATATCTTATCTACTACATGATTTTTACAATTAATTTTATACATTACCGACCTATCCTGCTTATCCGCTTGATCTTTTGGATTGACTGATAGAGTTTGCAAACTATTATCTGAAGTAATGACTGTTTTCAAATTAACTTTGGAAAAGATTTTAGATAGATCTTTTCTATAAACAGGATAGTTCGGTAATTTTACATACTTTGTTTCTGTTTGTTCTCTAGCGTTGCCTAACCCTCATCCCGTGTATATATGTATATATATATATATATATATATATATATATATATATATATATATAAGAAATTTTTAGTTAGTTCCAGTCGACCGCTGATGATGATAGCCTAGCTATTAAAACGTGTTCGGTGTTTTTTAATTTCTGCGTGGTACGTGGGTGTATTTTCGTGCTCCAGCGGGTGGACAGTGTATTTAATGGTTATAATTTTAGGTCCATAATTGTGGGAATTTAAGGAACCTAAACGTGGGAATTCGCATGAGAATTGATAGCGTAGTTCATAGTCTTATTTCTTATTTATTCTACTATGATTTGCAATCAATTTACATTATAGATACATATTAGTTATAGTAATATTCAAAAGCTACGACTGGATTCGTCGAGTTTGCGGTAAATCTTTTTAACAATGCTAAAATAGGAATACAAACACTGATTGGTTACACCACTCCAATTATACGACCAATGGTCCTAGTTGTTATCTTAAGGTTCCTGGGGATAACTGAGACATATAAGGTAAGGATTAGCAATAATATTTCCTTAAAATCTTATACTTAGAAGATTGCAAATCTTACATCACTGTTTATAAACGGTATCTATTTAGTTCTCCATTCTTACCTAGTGGTGTCATGTCAAACATGTCATAAAAATAATTTAGCAATCGTTAATGCAACAAACTGTAACATTTTCTTAAATGGCATACTCTATATTATTCCATTTTTTGATTTTATGAACGTACTTTACATTGGTGTTAGGTTTATTCATTTATTGTTAATGGTTTTGAGGTTAGAGACAAAAAATAGCACTCACCTAAATAATGAGGTATTTACAAAATCACAAATTCTTGGAATATGTGCTTTTAGTACATGGATTAACCTAATTTTTTCATCGGAACTCAATTCGTATTTATAAGTTTGTATATCATAAAATTAACTGCAAGTGAGTTATTTTGAAAATTGTCGCAAAAACTCGTGTTAAAACGGTGCAAATTTTTATTCAGTGTCCAATCTTCAGGAGGCTGTAATATGAAAGTTTAAGACAACATTTTTATCGTATTATGAATTTCAGCAAATCGTGCATACTGTCCTTTTGTAATTTTAACGTAAACTCCATTTATTATAATATAAATTATATCAAACTTTAAGTTATGGCTTTTTCTAATATGTAACATTGTCTTGTACTTAATTAATATTTTTTTATTACCATTGTTGTAATTTAATTTATTTCAATCATGAATTATTCTTTAAATGAATTAACCTCTATGATGTATTTATTGTATTAGTGAAAGTGATGGAAATTGCCTTCTTGTAAACCGATTATACGCTTAAAAGTTCGCAAATAAAAAAAAACGATCTGGTAAAAGGTCCCATGAACTGAAACAAAGTGTACTATACAAAAAAGAGACCAGAAACAAAAGAGTTCTAAACGAAGAAAATCAGCTTGCGGATACCTTAACGGTAGCAGAAAATCCAAACGTTAGTCTTAGAGAAATTAGTAAAAATTTAAACTTTAAAAAGAAATATGTTAATAAATATTCTAAAAGTTGAAAATCATTATGTAAGGATTCTCTACGAATGAAAATTAAATAAGAGAAAATGGTAATTTTTTCGAATACGTATTATTTACTGACGAATCTACATTTTTATTATTGCGACACCCAAGATCCGAAAATTGTTCATGTTCCAATCTACAATTTACAATTTCTTCCCCAAGATTACTACCTTCCATTCGACACCTTCCGGAAGATATAAAAAGAGCTATGTGGCTACAACTCGATAGAGCTCCTCCTCATTTTAGTCTTTAGGTTAGACAACACCTTGAACAACTTTTTCCAAAAGACTGGATAGGGCTCGGTGCAGCAACTAGTTGGCCAGCAAGATCCCCTGACTTTTTGTGGGTAAATGTTAAATCTCAAGTGTACCAAGAAGTTGTAACAACGAAATAAGACATGATAGAAAGAATAGGTATATCTTTTCGCAATATTAGTCCAAAAATGCTAGAAAGTCGTTCCGTGATCGCATAAGAAAGTGTTTATTACAAAATGTATTACGATCCAAAATGGCAGTAGACCGGAAGTAACAGATAAGGAAAAAGTGGTACCGGAAGCTTTGTGGTGTAAAGGGTGCGGCATTGTATATTAAGTTTATGTATTTAAGATAGCTTGTAATACGTGATGCACAATAGGCGTTTGTCATAAATCGATTGGCGATTATAAATGTCAATCTGGGGTTGCAGTAAGGTTCATAGCTAGTCCAATCATTCGCTTACCTTTATATCGCAAATTCAAGTGGATCCGTGAATCACCACAGGTATGTTGATTCCTACAAATTTAATTTACTTTTACTTACGTTACGTTATATTTCAAAACTTATCACGGAGTGAAACTATATCAGTCAAATCACTAATAAAGAAATATTTCTCAAATTATTACGTTAAAGCTTGTACTAAAATATTGAAAAGTAATCGAACGTCGTCACTGTAAAATTACATAAATCCAAAACTTTTATAAAATGAATAAATTATTCGGTAACCTGAATGTAAACATAATATCTAATCTTAAATTTCGATCCCACGTGGATTGTACTAACGCAGCAGTAAAAGGAATGAAATCGCAAAATATTATACACTGTTAATTTAATTGTGTAATGCAAAATCAGAATCATATGGAGAAAGCATACAATAAGTTATTATTAATTT
Organism: Vesta saturnalis; assembly: GCA_036346205.1. Classification (NCBI taxonomy): domain Eukaryota; kingdom Metazoa; phylum Arthropoda; class Insecta; order Coleoptera; family Lampyridae; genus Vesta; species Vesta saturnalis. Next base: position 28,679 of record JARFJB010000999.1, on the reverse strand, counting down.
AGCGATGAATACACTTTATAAAACTAATTTAAACGTCTAATGGGCTTCTAAGCAAAATTATAATCGGAAAGTGTATTCATCCGATCATTAAATACAATTGGAAAAACAAACACTTCATTAAAATTTGTCAATAAAACCAAAGATATATAGGTAATTTACCTTGCTCTGCACAACCGTTCACCCCAATTGACCACCTGGGTCCTACCCTTCCTTTTGCACTGCAGTATAAAATAAGATACCGCTGCTTGACCCCCCAGCTAACGGATCTGTGCCAGCACCATCTCGCGATGTCGTTTCCAATATCGCAACCAACAGACGACTGCTTTTCAATTGATAATTACTAAGTTGACTTATGAAAAGTGTTTAAAACCAGGTTAACGAGATGACTCACTACTGAATCATTTGGTTTAATGTAACTGCAAATAAATTTTATTTACACAGCGTTCTTCGATATTAAACCTTTTATATACAAATTTATTAAAGCGAAAATTTTATTTACAGCGATTTCTCTGTTCCACGAAAATCGCGATTTAAACCAAAGTCCGGGAAGTACTATTGATCCCTTCTCTGGATTTGTAAACAGCATGACTTCTGACAAACGATACTTCACACAATAACGTTCCTGGGGTGGATGAATATCCTTCAAAAGTCGCACTAAGGGTTATTGGGAAACCTTGCCCTTCGAAATCTTCAAAATACCCCGGTAAACGTCAAATTCAGTACGTTCGAACGCTCAACGCGCTTAACCTTGCCCTTCAGTAGCTGTGACTAGACTCCCGTATGCATCTTTCAGTTTCAGCCATAATGAATCCCACGAAAAATAATCAATCATAAAAAATGTTTTCTTCAAAATTGTAAGCGCGGTAAAAACGGGATGCATCTCGGAAAACGAAACGGGAAAATTACGTTATCGAATTAACTGCACTTCTATGGTACTGTAGCAAATTATCATTATAATCTGATGACAAAACCTTTGGAAAATCGACCCTAATTTAACGTATAATAAATTTTATCGAACTGAACCCCGACTCTACGTCACCAAATGCTTTTAGATCTGCAAACTATGTTTAATAGAAAGTAACAATTTTTCAATGGGGCAATTTAACTCCACTTACTATAATTAACGATTAAATAAAAATAGGAATATCCACTATATTACAAAAACTAATAAACTCTCCTATAAATCTCTTTTACTAAAGCATACAATCAACGTGTGGAAATAAAACGTAATTTTAAACTTCGATCTATTAATGACACACAAACAAACAAAAAACTACACATCGTTCACAGAAGCGGAGACTAATTCTATTTCAATTTGTCAAAAATCCAGATATCTTCAAACAACGTAAAAATGTTTATCTAAATTAAAGCTTCCAAAATTTATACTCTAAGATGTCCAACTTTAATAACCTAGACTCTATTCACGATGCTGGATACTAATGAATACCCTAAAGTTCGATAAAACAAAGAATGCTAGGTAGATTTTGACCACACGTGACAAAAATCTTGTGCATTTAATTTAATTTTTTTTTCTTCAAATATTCATTGTTCACAGCCTAATTAATCAATAAAAAAATGCATTGTTTTAACACGTGTTCCTACAAAATTTTCGACCATTTTCAAAAAAACTCACTTGCAGTTAATTTTATGATACACAAAGTTATGGAACACCGTGTATGGTTTTGACTTCTTTTAAGTTAAAATTCACATACGTTATTCTTTAGTAAAAGCGCATATTCTAAAAATTTGTCCTTTTGTAAATATCCCACTATTGTGTAATAATATACAATTTTTTGCTACGCTTTTTAGGTCAACCTGTATATTTTAAAATAATTTCTTAAGGTACCCCAGTTTGCCCCATTAACGATTCTCTCAGTCATTTTTGTGACAGATTTGACATAACATCACCACAGAAGAACGGAGTTCTAAATGGACACCCTGTATACGGAATGAATTTTACAATAGGAATTTCCTAACGAGGGACATATACGCTTGAATTGGTGAAATGACATAGATGGATACAAATTTACACGATTCCTAAATTAAAGGTTTATTACATCCGAAATATTTACTTTAATTTGGATTGTGAAAAATAAATAAAAACTAGTAGTACAGCAAAGAGATAAAATTTAATTTTGCATAAGAAATAATCTATTTAAGAACTCGTAAAGTGTTTCTGTTGTGTGCTAATTCGGTCATAACTTGTATTAAATCTAGGCTTGATCTATAAGAACTTTAATTTAATAACTTAAATATTAACTTGTCAATTTTTGCAAGCATGAACATAAATCTTGAAAATTGTGCAGAACAGCGTTTATTTTCCAGTTCTTACAGAAAAAGTTAGCAATAATTTATATCTGTGAGAAGTCTATTTATGTCCATTGTAACGTAGATTTAATATATTTTCAATATGATGCAACAGTGATCAATACTTGCCCACACTAATGCAACTTATAACAAACGTTATTGTGGTCACAAAGTACTAAAGAATTGAAAAAATACTGGTAAAATATTTAAACTTCCTTCTTTGTTTCATGCTGAAATTACTTTAAATCTATTGATTGCGAATCCAGCCGACCCTTTTCTGCTTATACGTAGCCCAAGGCAATTTATTCAATATGTCATTTATTACTGACCAACAAAGGTGTGTAGTAAAAATGATTTTTGTACCAACATATCATACACTGAGTTTATTATTTCCTTTAACAAAAAACACGTCAATTATACTGTAACTTTTATGTTAAATTTATTCATTAATTTTTAACTACTCATTCCTTAGTTCAAAGGCAACAAATTGCAATTACGTTATTTTACCGATCAATTAATTTGCGGTTGTAAAAAAGCAGCTAGAATGATCATTTTTCACGGATTATTCAGTTATGGCTACAAAAATAAACGGTATTATCAAGGGACCCTAAGAATCTTAATTTGTATATATGTACTATATAGTGTAATTTAAGCATTATATATTTTCTTGTACAGCTCAGTTACTATAGACTGTCCAAACCTCCAGTACGGACTCTTATGGACACTAAATGTCTCTTTTACTAACTTTAGTCTTCTACAAATCACGCTATCCTTTTCTGTGATGGCAATGTTATCAAACGTCAAATGTCATTTAGGAATACATAACCTCTTTATACTTCATATTATTGTTCGTTTGCACTACGTTATTTTTCAAATTAAACTGACTCCAATCATTAAATCTTTCTTTTCAGAACTCTCCAACTTACTACAAGCATCTCTTAAGGTAATGGGTATTTTCTATAATTCTGTTATTGAATTTAATTTTGTAGAAATTTCTTTGTCTTCGATATGGAAGTGGAAGTTCAAGCTGGCCCTTCAAAACGACGTACTGAAAAATATTTCACCCGTAAGGAGAAACGTCTCGTTCTTAACGTACTAAATGATTCGATTCGATATCTCCTTTACCTTGACAGTTACGAAAAAAAGTTTTAAATAAAAGTTATTTATAAAGTCAAGCTGCACATTTCAAAATTATTTAATAATATACAAGGTATTTCATAAAGTCACAGCATATCAAATTTATGTTTATTTAATGGAACACCCCTGTATATTATGTCAAATTTAAGTCACTTTTCCTATTCCAATGATAAACGTTTTTACTAGGTTTTACAGGGCACTTTCAAATATATGACCATTTCGTAATGAAATTGTCACCCCATATTATTTAAGCTAAACAATTGAGGGCTAATTTCTCATGGGCAAAATAATTTCGTGATTGTCTGGTTTTGTTAAAACTTTGTAATTTTTTATTTTTTGTACAGAGTGATCCAAAACTCACACCCATGATTATCTTAGTTATTTTAAATGGAATACCCTCTATTTTATATCAACTCTGAAAAGTACTTAAGAAATACTTTTACTCTTCCTAAGCATTCCCTATACCTAAACCTTACTAATTTATGTATTTAGATTTTTAAAAATAAACGTTACATTTTTGGCACTGCAAGTTTTTTACAGTTTGCCATGACTGTAAAGTATTATTTGACAGAGGGTAGTACTATTTCTGTATCAAGCTTGTAAAATTAATATTTTAGTTTTATTCGGTTAATTTCCTTGTTATTTACGTACAAATTTTGAGTTCATCATGAATTTTTCTAATGAGGAATTAGTCGATATGATCTGGATACTAGGTGAATCTCATAAAAATTGCTTACTAGCAGTAAGGGTGTATCACGAGAGATTTCCAGAGCGCCGATTACGAGAAAAAAGGAATTTTGAAAAAGTGAGGGATCGACTTAATTATACAGGTACTGCAGGGGCGTGCGGTGTGATTTAGGACAAGGGAAGCAATTTTTCAAAACTTACTTATTTGTAATGTAGTTGTATTCTTCTATCTTTTTTCGCAAACTCGTCTATAATTTCTTCGTAGAAACGCGGATGCTGTGACAATTCTTGAACAAGATTGTTTTCAATAGCCAACAGGGGCACATCTCACAGACGATGTTGTCCTGTCGAACTCCGCAAATAAGTCTTAATTCGTTTAAGCGCAGAAAAACAACGTTTAACCGAGGCACTAGTAGCTGGGATTGTCAACACTAACTCACATAATTTTACTACCTCTGAATATGCGTTTTTCAAATCTGTATCTTTCAAGACAGCCAATAACTCACTTGCAGAATTTTTTTTATCGATGTCTTCAGTGTCATATATAACTGTAAGTTCCGAACGTAACAAAACTAAATAAAAAAACTACCCATAATGATGCATTAAACATTGTAGCTGGGGTTCCGGAAAATGTTTTCCCTTAAACGCGTTAAAATTACACAATTCAAGAAAGATTAGTTCTTTAAAGTTTTTAAACCTGTTGTCTATTTCTTGATAAATCTGATAAAAAAGTCGTCGATAGCACGTTTTAATATCTCCAACATTCTCCGTACGCACGCGTTTTCTTTGTGGTTCCATACCGATACGGATACTAGTCGTGTTTTCCCAACATTTATCAAATTCTTCTCTTTTTTTGTGGATAATATTCTTAAATTCACAAATTTTCTTTATACAGAAGCCGATATTGTTTGTTTTACATTGTAATATATTAAATACATTATCAGAAAATGTAAATATTTCTGAAAAAACAAGTATAAAGTTAAGTTAAAATGGTTTTTTTAAGCTATCTAACTATTTAAACTGTCTGTATCCCACTTATCGGTATTTTCCAATATACTTTCAAATAAGTTATGGAAGTGTATGAAAAATACTGTCTAAAAACAAAATGCACATATATCATATTTAATTGCACCAGGAATTATTGGATGATGACTTTCGACGAAGAATAAATTTTGGTAATTGTGCTCAAAGAAAAATTCGCAATCAAAAAAATTTTTTTGATTATATACTTTTCTGGGATCAGGCGAAATTCCATGACAATGGATGTTTAAATAAACATAATTTTCATTACTATTCAATCCTCATGTAACAGTTACTACTTCACAAACAAGATGGTTTTTAAATGTTTGGGGTGGTATTGTTGGTGATTTCGTGATTGGACCATATTTTTAGAGGAAACGGGAAACGGTGAAGTTTATTTAGATTTTCTGGAAAATCAGTTGCCAATGCTCCTTGAAAACGAATGTGGTATCTACATGATGGGGCTCCCATACATAATAACGCACTGAATCTCGATCAACTACACGATAAGTTTCCAGGACGATGTATAGATAGAGGAGGGCCAATTCCGTGACCTGTTACCTGTAACTACTTTAGAGGACATGAAAAATAGAATTAAAGTGGTTTTCCGAATAATAATGCATCTTATGAGAGGACAAAGGTAGACAAGATTCCAACAATGGCATAACGAAAGGAACAAATTGTTGATTGGCTTAGTGAGAAAGAAATACCCATCGAAGAAAACGTTTTAAAGGGGGACTTACTGGATTCTGTAGCTCCAGTGAGGCACAAATATGATAAAAATTAACTTGATATTAGGCACAAGAAAGATGTGCGTCGTTTACCTCCACAACATTATTAATTAACCTTGATAGATGTGGTATGGGCGTAAGCCAAATAGCATATTAAAATGAATAATACGACGTTTAAGGTAAAGGACATGGAACAGTTAATAAAATGTGGATACAAAGGAGTGACAATTAGCAACTGATAACATTAAATCAATCATGTAAAGACTATTGAAAATAATATGTGGATAGCAGATAATCTGGAAAATGATAATGAACAATTGATAATCAATTTTGTTCCGAGGAGCTAGTGGCCGACTCCAGCGATTAAACCAACTTGGCTGGAATATATCATTTGTGCGAGAAATATTATTTATGTTGAAAATAAATTATGTAGCTATATAAAATTCTAATAAAATTATTTTGTTTACGCACAAGTTCCTACTATAGGCAAAGTTTCAATTTCTACTTCATCTAATGTTGCATGGTGCTAGTTATAGTGTTTGTTTTACATGTCAAAGCAAATTCTGTAGCAGTATCGATCACATGTAACAGGTAATCCATTTATATAATCATTATCTGTGAATTATTTCCCATATATGAAATTTACAATCTACGTTTTAAAGTATTGATTTATATAGTAACGTTTATTTGGCGCTAATAAATTATAATAACCTTATTGCTGTGAGCGTGCAGAAAAAGAACACTTACCGAAGTCAAAATAACCAAAAATTAATACTTTAAGGCTAAATTAAACTTAAGTGACTGTGCTCGAAATCATACATACATTTGAACCAGGCGAGCGAGATACATGTAATGCATTTAAAACAGTTTTAACAAGCTATATCTAAAAATTATTGTCGTAATTAAGGTATTCGTTATAGTTATAGAAAGTTCCTTCATTAGGTACTCCTTAATGGTTAATTTGAATGTGACTATAATGTGATTTTGTTTCTAAGTCAGTTCTTACGTCAAGACCACATCTCATGTGACGTTCATGTATAAACTCATGATGTTTAAATGTAATTAAGATTATTTTTTAAGTATTGTAAACATCCATAAACATAATATATGTAAGCATGTGCACCTAAAATAAAATTCATTCACTCCAACAATGAAATTTAATAAAGTAATTTTTAAAGTTATCAAGGTGACCACATTTAGCTTCCAATTCGACCAGCTTCTTATGAATCGAACTTTTATTTGGTATTTTTGCAACTCGATTTATAAGTTCATTCAAAATGTATATTCAAGTCTTTTATTTTAGGTTAGAAACTATGTCTCTTACACCATATCTACCGGGCCCAGTATTATAAAACGGTGCACTGATCTATCGGTATAATAAGTTTGGCAAGCATGCACTGTCTTCCCATAAGCCCCATACTGCACTTGGAGGTTTGGACGGTCCATCACAGAATTTCAAATGAAGCGGTTGATGTTGAACATTTAGTAAATTTATATTTTACGAAAGTAAGCGAACGAATTGCTGGTTCATTAATTACATATGTGCATCAACTACTAATGTCTGATCCGAGAAGAGTTTTGGTTTTTCTCCGTTTTAGAAAAACCGCTACTTTGGCCAGGTTTAAACACGGGTGAAAAGCAAACACTGCAACCATTCCATCACCGAGGCAGCTTTATTTACATAATATGGTTATAGACAACGAAGGCTATTGTACCTCAAACTTTAGTCATAATGAATATTGGCAATGTTCAATTTGGTAGACTTAATAGCGCCTTCGTACAACTTGGGAGAAAGTATTTTCTTCACACGCGCGAAATTTAAATCAAATTTTTTTTTATTTTGACGTTTTATTAATCCAAACCATTTACCTTTATTCAAAATTATAATTGTATGTGTGAAACACATAATGTAAACCGCACAGAGAGCGACCGAAATTATAAATAAATTACCAAAAATGTTAGACAAATTTAGAGAAAAGACACTTAAAACCTTCAAGCGCTATAATGGCAAACGTCATTCATATACATCTAAACATCTAATCAAAAAATTAGTAAATTATGTATCTTACAACTAAGTGTGCATTGTGCAGTAATCTCTTATTTTTTACTTTTTATGACTGCCCTCTATTTAATTGGGAGGAAATAAACTTATCTCAAGATTGCCTATACGAGTGTCGACTCTCCCCACCCTCTCTGGTAATACAGTAACTAATGCTTCTGAATTTTGTCCACCATCTACTTGAGATATGGTACTTTTCCCAGGTAACTGTTCCGAACTTTATGAATTAAGTTAAATGAACAATGTAGTACTTTGAGTTACTATACTCTCCGTAGTCAATTTTCTGCGATAGATTATATTAATCCACTGCGGTTCTAACCCTAATGTTGTGTTGTTGGTTGACATTAATAATTAAAAAATGTCAAAGTAAGTTTAATTGAGGTTTAGAAGTGCACAGTGAATTAAATGAGTGTTCGTTAGTGTTCATGGTTCATGATATTAGACAGAACCGTACGAATCTTGGAACTTACGTACAATGCAAATGAAAATAAATATTTGGAGGCAACAGATAGTTTAATTATACACTTTAATGCTTTTTTTTAACTAATATTCATTGCTTTCATATTTTAGATTTGCATGAGTGTGGAATACAGAACAGAGAGGACAATAGCTCGTCAAATTATGAAGAGATAGGTAATTGTATTGCATACATACAGATTATCCCAGAAGAAATCGAATTTGCATTCTCGTTAGTAGTTGAAGCAATTATTGATGCCATATTCTTTGACTTCTTCGACAAAGACCCTGATTTTATTAAAACCGTAACATATAGTGCTAGCATGGATTGGACATCACAGGCAGTTTCCACTAAAAAGAAACTAAGAATTGAAACCGATTACAACGAAAGTAATCCTTATGAAAGTAACAGTGTCTGTCCTTTAGTGTTACTAGTTGTTACGAAGAAAAGAAAAATCAGTGAAAAAATAAAAATTGAAAGGAAACGAATTCGCAACACTAATGATTGGATTGACAAAAATTCAAAAGCAAGTTTAGATACTTGTATTGAGTATAAAAATAGAAAAGAGAAACTCGTCAAAGAAAGAACCATTGCTCAACTGTGCTAAGTAATTTATATCTACAGGTGTAGAGAAAAACTGTGTGATAATAGTCATTCTTTGATATTCACGGATTTCTGCAATTTAGGAGACCATACAAGACAATAGGATTTTATTGTTCAATATGTATAGAAGTGTGATTATATTCTATATTTTGGAAGGAAGTTCTCTGGCTAATTTTATTTTAACAACGTTGGCAGGAACGTGAGAGTTTGCAAGACTATGTTTTTGCACACACTTAGAATATCAGAAACCTGGGCGTCAACTGCTTGCTATTATCACAGAAGGCGGATATCTGGTAAAAGAGGTCACCACAAAACGAAATCCAATAATATTAATAAAGGAACGATTATTTCAATAACAAAGCATATAAATGTTTCCTGTTGTATCATTACACTATACAAAGAATAACTACCAAACAATGTTTGGTGGGAGACTGAAAATTTCCAAAATGCACAGATTGTATGTTGACTATTATGGTGAAGGAAACAAAGCACTAAATGCAAATAAAAGGCATTATATGGATATTTTTAATTCAGAATTTAATATAGCTTTTTTAAAGCAATAAAGGATCAGTGGAAACTATATGGTGTCTATTCATTGTCAGACGATACCAAGAAGAAAGAGATGGAATAAAAATATTTTAATCACACTAACAACAAATCTGTAGCGAGAACTTTGAAAGATGTAGATAAACAACCTGCGATTCGTGATAAAACTATATACGCAGCCTGTCTTGAAGTATTACCTTATCGAAATGAAGAAGAAAGGTTGTTATTGGAACGAGAACTATCTATCGATGAGCTAACTTCTGTGCTTAAGGAAAGTCTCTAGGAATAGATGGATTCACGACGGAGTTTTATAGAAAATTCTGGAATCAATTGAAATTATCATATTTTAAAATATGGTAGAGTATGCTAGAAGACAAGGCCAAATGCCCAAACATATAAGGAAACCGGTTATCACTTTTGTGTATAAAAAGGGAGGTCGTAAAGTCTTCGAAAACTGGAGACCCATATCTTCGCTAACGGTGGATTATAGGATATACGCTAAAACTCTAACTATAAGATTTAAACAGGTGGTTAATGGTTTAATAAGCACAGACAGACCCTACTGCATTCCGAAGAGATCCATTCAAGACAATCTTCTTTTACACCGATCTGTTATTGATTACGCAAATATTGAGAAAAGGCAACTGGCAGTTATATCATTAGATCAAGGAAAAGCCTTCGATAAAGTAAACTGGAAATACCGTATCATAAGCTCGAATAAAAGATAAAACTATCAGAAGATATTAAACTGGAAAACGGGATAAGACAAGGCTGCCCAATATCCGCTCTTCATTTTGTACTTACGATTGAACCTCAACTACAAAACCTAAGAAATGGTTTAAATGGGGTATGTGTAACTAACACCAACCGAAAACTAGTGCTCTCTATGTAGGATGATGATTTATCAGTTTTGTAGAAAAAGAAGAAGATTTTTCACAAAATGCACCACCTACATATGGCATACGCTTCATACTTAGGGGCTACATTGAACATATCAGCTGGTTTTTGACTGAAGCATTGAAAGATAGAAGCGACACTCCAATATCTTGTAATTCATCAAATGTCTCCATTAAGATTTTAGGAGTTACGTTTTTACAAAACAATAGAATCGTCTCAAGAGAACAATGTCTAAAATTGCAAAGGAATTGAAAGATAAACGTAGTCGATGGAAGCTATTACTACAACATCTATCGTATCGAGGCAAAGTGACGAAAATCTACACATCTTGCAAAAAATATTAGTGGATACCTTTTAGAGTGGTCGAAAACACTGGGTTACAACACAACACCTATGTCTAGCGACAAACATGGGTGGTTTAGGTTTGGTCAACTTAATAGCGAAGCAAAAACTATTTTGTATAGTGCTACCGTTTCAAATGAAGAAGCCCATTGGAAGAGCCTGTTTGAATATAAGCTACAAAGGAATAGAAAACAAAATTATACGTGGGAGAACTTTCTGCTGAGTGACAAAACGTAGAACTGTAGATATCCCAAAAAAAGTTGTGCAGGTGTGGCGTAATTTCAACTTAAGGACCACACGTTTCCCCAAAACCGACCAAGATGTGTTCGAATTACCTTTAGTAAATAACATTTTGCTAAAGAAGGTAAATGTATCTTCGGTATGGGCACAACTAGGTTGTCGAACTGTACGTCATTTACGCAACATGCACACAATAAGAATCCCAAGAGAAGAAACGCAGAAACTCTCTGCGTACGCCGATGATTTATCAGTTTTTGTAGAAAAAAATTTTCACGAAATGCACGACCTACATATGGCATACGCTTCATACTCCGGGGCTACATTGAACATGGAGAAATCAACTGGTTTTTGAACTGTATCATGGAAAGATAGAAGCGACACTCCAATATCTTGTAATTGGTCAAATGTTTCCATTAAGATTTTGGCAGTTTTTTTTTTACAAAACAATAAAATCGTCTTAAGAGAACAATGTCTAATATTGCAAAGGAAATTGAAAGATAAATATAGCAGATTGAAACTGTTACTACAACATCTATCGTATAGCTCCAGGACTGTGGTTACCACCCAACACCAATGTATAGCGACAAACATGGGTGGTTTAGGTTTGGTCAACTTAATAGCGAAGCAAAAACTATTCCGTCTAATGCTAGCATTTAAATACCTAACATCAAATGAAGAAGCCCGTTGGAAGAGCCTGTTTGAATATAAGCTACAAAGAAATAGAAATAGAATTATACGTGGGAGAACTTTCTGCTGAGTGACGAACCGTATAACTGTAGATATTCCAAAACAAGTTGTGCAGGTGTGCCGTAATTTCAACTTAAAGACCACACATTTGCCCGAAACCGAACAAGATGTGTTAGAATTACCTTTAGTAAATCAGATTTTCCTAAAGGAGGTAAATGTATCTTCGGTATAGACACAATTAGGTTGTTGAACCATACGTCATTTAGATAAAATGCGCACAATAACAATTCCAAGAGAGGAAAGACAGAAACTGGAAGAAAGTAAACTGTAAATTGAAGGGTTCTTAAGAAAGACATACTCATCACAATACAAAGAACATGGACCACACAGGCAACCAAAAACTTTCAGTATTGTATTGAATAAAGCACAATAGATTTATCAAACATAGGCGTGCACAAATAGTTATTTATGCAACAAGTGTATAAAGTGGTACTTTTTTACGGCTCGTGCGGCAATCTTATGAGTGAACAAAAGACATTTACATAACTGGTTGAGGGAGACGGTTGGTTGAAAATATTGTTATTAGTAGTTCCATGTCCACTTAAAATTCTTGATGCACAATCAAATTTACTATTGAAGGAATTGTTTACATATCCTTCTGCAACGACAGTGGATTTCTATCAGCCGTGCTGCTTCAGTTTAAGTATATCACCCCCAGAATCAACAAGAAGCGATGCCGACGTACGTCTGAATGTGTGCCCTGTATATGTATCTGGTTGTGATAAATTTAGGTACTTTGCAATAATTGACGGAATCTTACTTTCTATAAATATCTAATAAATCCAAATTAGTAATCTCTGTGTTTTCAATAACAGTAAAGCGTCGTTTAATGTGTGTTTTTGAATCCGGAATTGTTACAATTAAAACCGATCCTTTATCAACAATATTATCAAACAGCATCTTATACAACTCTTCTCTTCGACAAGCCCCAGCAATTCCTAATATCAATGCAATCTAAAAATTGACCAACCATCAATAAATACATACTCTATGTAATAAAAAAGTAGAAATTTTACCTTAAACATCAGATTCTTGTTGTCCGGTGCTTCCATTAAATATTTTTTATTTCTTCTCTTGAAAATGAGATTTTTTTGGTTTATATACTACCGCCTTCTTTAAATAGGCTATTAACTTCGAATATTTACTTATATCAACGTTATTATTAATAATTAATGTTGCTTTTAACTTTGAATAAGCAGACCATAGTAGTAATAGTAGGCCGATCCTGGACCAGTTCAAGGTCACCCATGTAAATCTTATGGGGATTTATTTCAAGGTCGAGTGAGTTTTCTCGTTATGCCAGAACGCGCTCCACGTCTCAAGCATGTTTTTGGCGGGGGATTTAAATTTTTGGAGTCACTCGCCCTCTGGTGGTGAAATCGGAAGCTTTTGGAGCTATTTCAAGGTCAAACTTTAAGCGGGAGATTTAAAATGTAGTTGGTCAAGGTCAAAGCTAAAAATAGAAGTTGCAAGGTAATCATAAATCAAAAATAGTTTTGAAGGTCAAAGGTTATTGACTTACGGTGGTGTCATATTTCTTAGAAATATAAGGTCAAGGTGAAAAGCTACAAATAGAAGTTGCAAGGTAATCATAAATCTAAAAATAGTTTTCAAGGTCAAAGGTTATTGACCTACGCTGGTGTCATATTTCTTAGAAATATAAAAAGGTCAAGGTGAAAAGCTAAAAATAGCAATTGCAAGGTAATCATAAATCTAAGAATATAATTTTCAAGGTCAAACTTTTTAGCGGGAAATATAAATTTTTGGAGCCGGTCATCATCATCATCTTATATTTCTAGTCAAGGTCAAAAGTAGGTATTTAACAAGTTTAAGCATGTTGTAATATGTAGTCAAGGACGCATATTTCTTATATAAATTGCAGCGAGCTGTATGTTGAGATCAGTCTGCAGCACGTAATTGTTAAATATGGAATTAACAGGGTTAAATCAAAGCACCTATTGCAAACCCTTTAAAAATGCGTGCGAGCTCGATATATCGAGAAAGTATAAAGTAACGAATATGGATATAATTAATACTAAGTATGGTGAACGTATAGTGATAGAAACGGGTGATTTTAAATGTGTATTGCCGGAACGCTTTTATGTGTATTTCAAAAGAAGAAACACGAATTGAAGAATTTAAACACTCCTAAACACGAAGGGTGTGTTTATAAGTAGTTTGGGTGCAGCTGGCAAAACAACAAACTTAACATTATCTTTTAATAGTAGCACCCTACCATATGTAAAATTGAAATACTAGAATTATTTTCTTAAACAGCGTTTAGTCATAGTGAAATTGTGAGCAAGTAAGTCATGCAAGTAGCAATAAAATCATTTCTGGAACGATCGAAACTCAGAAGTTCACCGTTATATATGGATACCCCACATCATTGTAGTAACAATCTGAATAATAATTTAACATTTTGTTGTTGGTGCTGTCAAAATAGTGATGGTAGTAGTAAAATGAAAGAAACACGATGAAGGTTATCCTTCTGCTAAGACTGACTGGACATCATCATTTCAATATAAGGATGAAGTGTATAAACAAGCAGCTAAGGAATACTTAATCGATTGTACTTATTATAAACTATCGAACGATACTCATCATGCAAAACATCTGGAAATTGATACAGTACACCTCAACCTTGCACCAGTAGTGCGTATTGTTGGTAATGTGATCAAAGCAATAATGTAGTGTTGGATATGAAGAATGGAATGAGCTTCTAAGATGGCATTCGTATGTAGAATTACAATTTTTCCGATCCCAAGAAATTGAAAATGAAATTGATTGGTCAAATGTAAACGAAGAAGAAGATATAATCTATGATCAACATTATGAATCTCTATCTAGTAATCTTGGTATTTATTACAATTGGGAATTAATTAAAGGATATGACAGAATTTTGAAAACTGTTATGATAGAAAACTACAAGTGCTGTTCTTGCACATTCAACTCACATAGTATAGAAGAACTATTCAATTTAAAGGATATAGTAAGCTATAGATTGGAATTTCTTGAATCTTACAATCTGATGTGTTTTATGAAAAGTTCATACAACAAGTTGTTGACTACCGTCGTTTTCGTGAGAAAGAATTCGGTGGTGTGATGACATTTATAAAGATATTGATGATGTTATAAATGCTAAGTATAATATTAATTCACATAACACTGTATGTTTAATGGAAATTTTGTATTATCGTCCTGCTTATCTAATGTATAGCATTTACTGAATAAAGAAATAACTATGATTTGTTTTTCTCAATTTAGGTATACCTTTCTATCCATCCATGTAAACAATGCTAGTTAAGAAGCGAAAGAGTGTAGATGGTGGTGGTTTGGTGAATGGTCTAATCAATAAACTTCCGTTTGAATTGCATTTACCTGGTTACCAGTATTGCGGTCCTGGTACAAAGTTAGAAAACGACTCATACGCGGTGACCTCGGTATTAATCAATTAGATGCTCAGTGCAAACTTCATGATATCAGTTACAGAGATTACCAAGATTTAGAAAGTAGACATTATATATATATATATATATATATATATATATATATATATATATATATATATATATATATATATATATATATATATATATATATATATATATATATATATATATATATATATATATATATATATATATATATATATATATATTCATTATATATACCAAAACGGATTTAATAAACAGGTACCCGTTTACCATGAACAGGTAGCTGTTAATACTAAACAGATCAGTTAAGATGGATACATTGAAAACCGAACAACCGCTTTTTAAACAATAATAATATTCATGGATCGATGATGATAATGTAGTTTATAAGCATATTTAAATCATTAGACGCAACGCTAGGTGAACGAAATGCAGCTTTAGCAGTCAGTACCATCATGAAAGCAAAGAGAAAATTGGGAATGTGTAAACGTCGATCTAATATGAAGAAGAATGAAAAGTTTAAGCAATATCTGGTTGAGAATGACGCATTACCAGCGCCGGAACTGTAGGAAAGATGACTAATTTAACATTTCTGTAAAAAAATAATAATATATATATCTATGTATAATTGTTTGGAAATAAATTATATATTTTTGTTGCAAAAAAAGAAAAAAAGTCTTCTATTTTTTATTAAATGAAGGGTATATCATAATGAAGAGAGCTGCTATTGATGAGACTAAAAAAAAAAATGTAGCGTATAATAATATGGTGTCTGCAGCTATATTGGCTAAGCTCTTCAAGGTTAAAATTTATTGGTATCATATTACAATTCATACCAACTAATCTTCAAGGTTAAATTTTATTGACAAGGTGTTGAGAAGGTATCATATTACAGTTCTTATGTTAGACTCTTCAAGGTTCTTAGGAATAGCAAAATAAGCATTCTTAACCAATCACATATGTAACTGACTTTGTGCATGCTCGGTATTGCTCGGGTATCCTCGTGGAGTCCACCCTTCTATATAAGTTTAAATTTTATAATCACATATCATTCGCATCATGTTTTTCTAGAAAGTATATATGTTAAAGCACTGTTTTTGCACATTAAAATCGCTTACGTATTTACTATTGTAATAGTGTGTGTAAACCAGAAAATCAGTTCTATTTGTTTAAATGTAGCATGTAAAAATACTGCACGATTGCATTAGCGCATATACAACACGCTAACGAAGACAACCAGACAAATATAGAAAAGTAATGATTGTTATAATTGATGTGCAAGGATTCAAAACAGCAAGAAATATATTTACACCTAAGGAACTAGCGATATATAATGGAGAGCAAATTGCTCATTACGTATTCAAGCCTCCATTTCCATGGCACACCTTGGATAGTGAATTTCAAAAGCAAGCTAATTGGTTAATTCACAACCACCACTTTATCAGGTGGGAATATGGATATACTTCTCCACGTCTATTCCCTCGTATACTTAGTGATTGCATATCAACAACAGATGAGGCGTACGTTAAAGGACGAGAGAAAGCTGATTTTATTCAAAAATTTTTAAAACAAAGCATTACGGTGTTTGAAGAACAACATACTTTACCCAAACTTCATCCATGCTGTTTTTTTCATACACAAAACACTTGTCACTGTGCGTTGGCTCACGTATATGATTTATATGAAAAATTGTAGTGAAATTCTAATAAAGATTTATTAACTGACATATCTTATTCGCATGTATTACCTCAACGCTTTTATGAGTATTTGAGAAGAAGAAGAAGAAGAAGAACTAGATAATTTAAAATGTTATCTAAGAATAAACATTTGGATAATGAGAACCTAAACTGCTTTCGGTCTACGGAAACAGATACCGCTTCTGAGAAACAGCTACCTGTTTTGAGAAACAGCTACCTGTTTTTGAGAAACGGGTACCGGTTTTAGGTCTGTTTTGAGCTGTTTTCGGAAACCGGGAAAGCTGTTTTGAGTTGTTTCTGCCTGTTGCTAGAAAATAGGGATCTGTGTTTTGAGCTGACTGCATCAAAGTTTATGCTATTCACATTTTCGGTGTTTACAAAATTTAAAGAATATTTGATAAAGGTTATATACCAAATTGGTCTAGTGAACTTTTCAAGATTGTTAAAGTACGTGTAAGGAATCCGGTCACGTACTTACTACAAGACAGGGACACCTATTTATAGACAGGAACTGCAAAAGGTTAAATATCCGGATGGGTATTTGGTGGAAAAGGTCATTTGACGTAAAAAGAATAAAGTGTACGTAAAGTGGTTGGGATTAAAATAATATTCATGGATCGATGATGATAATGTAGTTTATAAGCATATTATTGTAAGGCAATAATCTCATTTATAATTCAATGATGCCGGTAAGAACAACAAGCACTTTGGAACACTTAAATTACTGTAGAAAGCATCACTATTGGTTTAATAACGGATATAAATGTCCTGCTTGTATAGGTACCGACTAGTATGAATATAACTTATTGTAATATAGTGTGTACTTAAGGAACTAACGTAGAATGTAATTTCTGTAAGAATAATAATAAAAGACCAATTGTAATTTGTATTATTTATTAATAATAAAACATACTGATACATAAATATTAAAAAGTGTTTATGTAGTCCTCAAATTAAACTGATGGCTACTTCCCGAGTCAGGTCCGCTTGTTCAACCTAAGTCGCCTTGAAATCCCCGACCTTTTCAGCGTTTTCTAGAATCCAGTTATATATTGTGAAATGTTCATAATTTTCCACTTCATTGCTGTAGTAAATTTTTTTGGATAATGAGAACCTAAACTGCTTTCAGTCTACAGGAAACAGATACCGCTTCTGAGAAACAGCTACCTGTTTTGAGAAACGGGTACCGGTTTTAGGTCTGTTTTTGAGCTGTTTTCGGAAACCGGGAAAGCTGTTTTGAGCTGTTTCTGCCTGTTGCTAGAAAAAATAGGTATCTGTTTTTGAGCTGACTGCATCAAAGTTTATGCTATTAAACAGGACAGAATTTGTCAAAAATAAATGGATCTATCTGCATTGAACGGTAGCACTTTCTGTAAATCCTTCACGAACGTAAAAGACTTGGAGGTGTGTGCAAAATATAAAGTGATTATATGAATACCATCGACACAAAGTATGGTAAACATATTATCATTGAAACCCAGAACTTACCTTACAATTTTATGAATACTTCCAAAAGAAGATCGCATTGAAAAGTTTAAACAATATCTGTCTGAGAATGACATGTAGATTACCAGCTCAGGAAAGGCAACTAATTTAACATTTCTGTAAAAAAAAATTATAATAACATATGTCTATGTATAATTGTTTGGAAATAAACTATGTATTTTTTATTACAAAAAATAAAATGTCTTCTATTTTTTGATTAAATGAAGAGTAGGTACATCATAATGAAGAGAGTTGCTTGGGTAAAGGACTACCGAGTTATGATTTATTAATGGAAGCAATTGACAACGTTTACGTACATATAATTGTGCCATTGGCAAGATACAATTTTTTCATGCACAACTTTTGTATTTTCAAGAGACACCATCGTTCCTCGAGACTAGCGTGATTAGAGAAATTACACCTCAAGTGGAAGAAGAAGACTAGCGTGATTAGAGAAATTACACTCAAGAAGAAGCGACTACGACCGATTCTATTGTACTCAATACTGCCATCGAGAATTTCTGGAACAATATGATCCATTACCACGGATATACATAGAGCGCATGCTGAGTGCATCTAATGCAATTGATATCAGAGTCCTTTACGGCATTTCAAGCGATAAGTGGTCAATTGGGACAGTAAATACAGACGGAAAGGATTTGGTTATTAGGGGTTCGGTATATGGCCGAGGTCTCTATGATCTAATAATTGAATGAACCAGATAAACGTCTAATAACTAGCGAAGACGAGGGAACTATACGCTCCAATCTTAATTGCAACTAATGTAGCTCGTTGTGATAACAACCCGGATGAACAATTGAAAGATACAGTATCAAAAAATATACACGGATAATTAAACCCTTATTTTGAAAGGATGCATGTTTATAATAAAAAGGCTTCTCCGGGATTGCATTATTCAGTAAACTTTTTATTGCTAGAAATGGTGAAAGTAATAAGAATGATAAAAGAGAAAGAATTATTAAGTATTGACGAGAGGAAGAAAAGACTCGAGGTGTTAATTAAAAATAAAAAATTGAGGATAGATTTGAGCTGTATGAGGTAAAAGAAAATGATGCAACTTGAGTGAATGTCCATGAAATAAAGGTACATTTAATTTGAACGAAAGGCGCTTTAAAAAGTAAATAAGTAATTGTGGTAGTGATAGTAAAGATAGTTATATGTAAATATGGTTTTAATTTTAAATCACAACTCGATAATTTTTACCCAAAAATTCTGAATAGGTCAATAAAAAGAGCAAAAAATTTATAAATTTGTTATTAATTATGAATTTAAATTAATACAAATAATCTTACAAAAATTTTGAACAGTAATAAGAGCGTGATATCAAAAATTTCCAAAACAAAAAAATGTGATAAAAAATTTGTTTTGGGAAATTTTTGAAACTGCTATCATTCTCATTTATTGGATCTGTATACGAAATTTCAGAATTTTAAGGATTATCGAGTTGTGATTTATTAACAATTAACAACGTTCAATTATTACAATTCTAAAACAAATTTTTTATCAAATTTTTTGGCAAATTTGAAACTGGCGCTCTTATTTATTGGATCTATACGAAATTTCAGAATTTGGAAAGGATTATCGAGTTGTGATTTATTAAATAACGTTCAATTTCGTATTACTCTAATTCGTAAAACAAATTTTTTATCAAATTTTTTTTGGCAAATTTTAAAACTGCTATCATTGGCGCTCTTATTTATTGGACCTATATACGAAAATTCAGAATTTTGGGTAAAGAATTATCGAGTTGTGATTTATAGCAATTAAAACCATATATTTACATATAACTATCTTTACTATCACTACCAAATTATTATTTACTTTTTAAAGCGTCTTTCGTTCAAATTACAATGTACTTTTCATCCATTCACTGAAGTTGCATCATTTTTTTAATACAGCTCTAAATCTATCCTCAATTTTATTTCAATTAACACTCGAGTCTTTTCTTCCTCTCGTCAATACTTAAAATTCTTTTTTCTTATCATTCTTATTACTTTCACCATTTCTAGCAATAAAAAGTTTACTGAATAATGCAATCCGGAGAAGTTTTTATTATAAACATGCATCCTTTCAAATAAGGGTTTAATTATCCGTATATTTTTGATACGGTACTTCAATTGTTCATCCGGGTTATCACAACGAGCTACATTAGTTGCAATTAAGATTGGAGCGTATAGTTCGCCTCGTCTTCGCAGTTTAGACGTTTATCTGGTTCATTCATTATATTAGATCATAGAGATGCTGCGCCATTATAGAACTTAATAACCAAATCCTTTCCGTCTGTATTTACCGGTGTCTTACCAATTGACCACTTATCGCTTGAAATGCCGTAAAGGACTTGGATATCAATTGCATTAGATGCCACCAGCATCCCTTTGTATATCCGTGGTAATGGATCATTTCCAGAAATTCTCGATGCGGCAGTATTGAGTACAATAGAATCGGTCGAGTCGCTTCTCTCCACTTGAGGTGTAATTTAATCACAGTCTTCTTCTTCCACTTGAGGTGTAATCTAATCACGCTAGTCTCGAGGAACGATGGTGTCTCTGAATACAAAAGTTGATGAAAAATTGTATCTTGCCAATACAATTATATGTACGTAAACGTTGTCAATTGCTTCCATTAATAAATCATAACTCGTAGTCCTTTACCCAAGAAACTCTCTTCATTATGATGTACCTACTCTTCATTTAATCAAAAATAGAAGACATTTTATTTTTGTAATAAAAATATAGTTTATTTCAAACAATTATACATAGACATATGTTATTATAATTTTTTACAGAAATGTTAAATTAGTTGCCTTTCCTGAGCTGGTAATCTACATGTCATTCTCAGACAGATATTGTTTAAACTTTTCAATGCGATCTTCTTTTGAAGTATTCATAAAATTGTAGGGAAGTATGGACTTAAAGTTCTGGGTTTCAATGATAATATGTTTACCATACTTTGTGTCGATGGTATTATAATCACTTTATATTTGCACACCTCCAAGTCTTTACGTTCGTGAAGGATTTACAGAAAGCTACCGTTCAATGCAGATAGATCCATTTATTTTTGACAAATTCTGTCCTGTTTAATAGCATAAACTTTGATGCAGTCAGCTAAAACAGATACCTATTTTTTCTAGCAACAGGCAGAAACAGCTCAAAACAGCTTTCCGGTTTCCGAAAACAGCTCAAAACAGACCTAAAACTGGTACCCGTTTCTCAAAACAGGTAGCTGTTTCTCAGAAGCGGTATCTGTTTCCTGTAGACTGAAAGCAGTTTAGGTTCTCATTATCCAAAAAAAATTACTACAGCAATGAAGTGGAAAATTATGAACATTTCACAATATATAACTGGATTCTAGAAAACGTGAAAAGGTCGGATTTCAAGGAACGGTTAGGTTGAACAAGGGACCTGACTAAGTAGCCATCAGTTTAATTTGAGGACTATAAACACTTTAGGTCTAATATTTATGTATCAGTATGTTTTATTATTAATAAATAATACAAATTACAATTGGTCTTTATTATTATTCTTACAGAAATTACATTCTACGTTAGTTCCTATACACATATTACAATAAGTTATATTCATACTAGTCGGTACCTATACAAGCAGGACATTTATATCCGTTATTAAACCAATAGTGATGCTTTCAGTAATTTAGTGTTCCAAAGTGCTTGTTGTTCTTACCGGCATCATTGAATTATAAATGAGATTATTGCCTTACAATATGCTTATAAACTACATTATCATCATCGATCCATGAATATTATTTTAATCCCAACCACTTTACGTACACTTTATTCTTTTTACGTCAAATGACCTTTTCCACCAAATACCATCCGGATATTTAACCTTTGCAGTTCCTGTCTATAAATAGGTGTCCCTGTCTAGTAAGTACGTGACCGGATTCTACACGTACTTTAACAATCTTGAAAAGTTCACTAGACCAATTTGGTATATAACCTTTATCAAATATTCTTTAAATTTTGTAAACACGAAAATGTGAATAGCATAAACTTTGATGCAGTCAGCTCAAAACACAGATCCCTATTTTCTAGCAACAGGCAGAAACAACTCAAAACAGTTTCCGGTTTCCGAAAACAGCTCAAAACAGACCTAAAACTGGTACTGTTCTCAAAACAGGTAGCTGTTTCTCAAAACAGGTAGCTGTTTCAGAAGGTATCTGTTTCGTAGACCGAAAGCAGTTTAGGTTCTCATTATCCAAATGTTTATTCTTAGATAACATTTTAAATTATCTAGTTCTTCTTCTTCTTCTTCTTCAAATACTCATAAAAGCGTTGAGGTAATACATGCAATAAGATATGTCAGTTAATAAATCTTTTATTAGAATTTCACTAATTTTTTCATATAAATCATATACGTGAGCCAACGCACAGTGACAAGTGTTTTGTGTAAAAAAACATGGATGAAGTTTGGGTAAAGTATCTTGTTCTTCAAACACCGTAATGCTTTGTTTTAAAAATTTTGAATAAAATCAGCTTTCTTCGTCCTTTAACGTACACCTCATCTGTTGTTGATATGCAATCACTAAGTATACGAGGGAATAGATGAGAAGTATATCCATATTCCACTTGATAAAGTGGTGGTTGTGAATTAACCAATTAGCTTGCTTTGAAATTCACTATCCAAGGTGTGCCATGGAAATGGAGGCTTGAATACGTAATGAGCAATTTGCTCTCCATTATATATCGCTAGTTCCTTAGGTGTAAATATATTTTGCTGTTTTGAATCCTTGCACATCAATTATAACAATCATTACTTTTCTATATTTGTCTGGTTGTCTTCGTTTGTTGTATATGCGCTAATGCAATCGTGCAGTATTTTACATGCTACATTTAAACAAATAGAACTGATTTTCTGGTTTACACACTTTACAATAGTAAATACGTAAGCGATTTTAATGTGCAAAACAGTGCTTAACATATATACTTTTTAGAAAAACATGATGCGAATGATATGTGATTATAAATTTAAACTTATATAGAAGGTGGACTCCACGAGGATACCTGAGCAATACCGAGCATGCACAAAGTCAGTTACATATGTGATTGGTTAAGAAACTTTTCATTCTTCCTCTTTATATTAGATCGACGTTTACACCCCATTCCCAATTTTCTTTGCTTTCATGATGGTACTGACTGCAAAGCTGCAGTTCGTTCACCTAGCGTTGCGTCTAATCATTTAAATATGCTTATAAACTACATTATCATCATCGATCCATGAATATTATTATTGTTTAAAAAGCGGTTGTTCGGTTTTTCAATGTATCCATCTTAACTGATCTGTTTAGGTATTAACAGCTATCTGTTTAGTGTAAACAGCTACCTGTTCAAGGTGAAGTACCTGTTTGTCGCAACAGCTACCTGTTCATGGTAAACGGGTACCTGTTTATTAAATCCGTTTTGGTATATATGATATATATATATATATATATATATATATATATATATATATATATATATATATGTCTACTTTCTAAATCTTGGTAATCTCTGTAACTGATATCATGAAGTTTGCACTGAGCATCTAATTGATTAATACCGAGGTCACCGCGTATGAGTCGTTTTTCTAACTTTGTACCAGGACCGCAATACTGGTAACCAGGTAAATGCAATTCAAACGGAAGTTTATTGATTAGACCATTCACCAAACCACCACCATCTACACTCTTTCGCTTCTTAACTAGCATTGTTTACATGGATGGATAGAAAGGGGTATACCTAAATTGAGAAAAACAAATCATAGTTATTTCTTTATTCAGTAAATGCTATACATTAGATAAGCAGGACGATAATACAAAATTTCCATTAAACATACAGTGTTATGTGAATTAATATTATACTTAGCATTTATAACATCATCAATATCTTTATAAATGTCATCACCACCACCACCGAATTCTTTCTCACGAAAACGACGGTAGTCAACAACTTGTTGTATGAACTTTTCATAAAAACACATCAGATTGTAAGATTCAAGAAATTCCAATCTATAGCTTACTATATCCTTTAAATTGAATAGTTCTTCTATACTATGTGAGTTGAATGTGCAAGAACAGCACTTGTAGTTTTCTATCATAACAGTTTTCAAAATTCTGTCATATCCTTTAATTAATTCCCAATTGTAATAAATACCAAGATTACTAGATAGAGATTCATAATGTTGATCATAGATTATATCTTCTTCTTCGTTTACATTTGACCAATCAATTTCATTTTCAATTTCTTGGGATCGGAAAATTGTAATTCTACATACGAATGCCATCTTAGAAGCTCATTCCATTCCTTCATATCCAACACTACATTATTGCTTTGATCACAATTACACCAATACGCACCACTGGTGCAAGGTTGAGGTGTGTACTGTATCCAATTTCAGATGTTTTGCATGATGAGTATCGTCGATAGTTTATAATAAGTACAATCGATTAAGTATTCCTTAGCTGCTTGTTTATACACTTCATCCTTATATTGAAATGATGATGTCCAGTCAGTCTTAGCAGAAGAATAACCTTCATCGTGTTTCTCTTCATTTTACTACTATCATCACTATTTTGACAGCACCAACAACAAAATGTTAAATTATTATTCAGATTGTTACTACAATGATGTGGGTATCCATATATAACGGTGAACTTCTGAGTTTCGATCGTTCCAGAAATGATTTGATTGCTACTTGCATGACTTTACTTGCTCACAATTTCACTATGACTAAACGCTGTTTAAGAAAATAATTCTAGTATTTCAATTTTACATATGGTAGGGTGCTACTATTAAAAGAAAATGTTAAGTTTGTTGTTTTCAGCTCACCAAACTACTTATAAACACATCCTTCGTGTTTAGGAGTGTTTTAAATTCTTCAATTCGTGTTTCTTCTTTTGAAATACACATAAAAGCGTTCCGGCAATACACATTTAAAATCACCGTTTCTATCACTATACGTTCACCATACTTAGTATTAATTATATCCATATTCGTTACTTTATACTTTCTCGATATATCGAGCTGCACGCATTTTTAAAGGGTTTGCAATAGGTGCTTTGATTTAACCCTGTTAATTCCATATTTAACAATTACGTTTGCAGACTGATCTCAACATACAGCTCCTGCAATTTATATAAGAAATATGCCTTGACTACATATTACAACATGCTTAAACTTGTTAAATACCTACTTTTGACCTTGACTAGAAATATAAGATGATGATGACCGGCTCCAAAATTTATATTTCCTGCAAAAAGTTTGACCTTGAAAATTATATTCTTAGATTTATGATTACCTTGCAATTGCTATTTTTAGCTTTTCACCTTGACCTTTTTATATTTCTAAGAAATATGACACCAGCGTAGGTCAATAACCTTTGACCTTGAAAACTATTTTAGATTTATGATTACCTTGCAACTTCTATTTAGCTTTTCACCTTGACCTTATATTTCTAAGAAATATGACACCACCGTAAGTCAATAACCTTTGACCTTCAAAACTATTTTTGATTTATGATTACCTTGCAACTTCTATTTTTAGCTTTGACCTTGACCAACTACATTTTAAATCTCCCGCTTAAAGTTTGACCTTGAAATAGCTCCAAAAGCTTCCGATTTCACCACCAGAGGGCGAGTGACTCCAAAATTTAAATCCCCGCCAAAACATGCTTGAGACGTGGAGCGCGTTCTGGCATAACGAGAAAACTCACTGACCTTGAAATAAATCCCCATAAGATTTACACGGGTGACCTTGAACTGGTCCAGGATCGGCCTACTATTACTACTGACCATAGTGTTGATGATTTGGAGCTTTTCGAATTTTCTTCAAAAAATGCTAACAATACCCATTCTGTAAAGCTCTGAACTCCATTCTTATTACGCCATTCCATAAACGTGTTGTATTCTTTTATATAAATGTCTTTAGATTTTGCCGGTAATAAGACTTGAGTCGCTGCATTTCCTTGTTTTACAATTTCTTCTGGTGTACATGCTATATCGGAATCTTCATCAATATCCATATTGGTTCAAATTAACTTTTAAATCAAGCTTTCCAACAACGTCTGTCGAAAGTCAAACACTAATTATTTACAAATTTTGACGTTTCCAAAGTAAACATCGCGTCGCAATTTTTAATTGTTTTCAACGCATTCTTATAATTAGCATTAGATACGTTTTATGAACACAAAAAGGTAAAATATAGTATACTTTTTTTTAACAGTCGTCGAAAAAAAACTTTAACGAACTCGATTCTAAATCAACAATACCAAATTACCGAACCATTGAGAAACGAATTAATTACGGAAAAAGTGAAGTGGGAAGCGTTTGCTAAATATGCTACACTTGGAAAAGAAGGTTCGATTTCTTAGACATTGGCAAAAGGAAGGTAGCAGATGGAATCTTTCTTAATAAATGCGACATTACAGAACACGACGAGTGTGCATGGTGTAACAAAACTGGAACGACATGGCACATTATGCTGCAGTGTAGAAGGACTGAGGTTATATGGGAAATCGTACAAGACATCTTTGACTTAACCATACGAAGATTAAAAATGGGTGAGAACATCTCGGGAGTAGATGAGGACACCAAGAATGGTCAATTGGCAAACTTTGTTTTAAACATGGCCAAAAGTAGTATTTATAAAGTGTTCATAAAAAAATCAAAAGACAAAAAGGATGTGGCCAACATTCAATAATTTTTCTTAAGTGGTTTAAAGTCACGTATAACTAAAGAATTAATATGGTACAACGTAAAGAACGATATTGAAGGTTTTAAAAAACGGTGGTGCAAAGAAAATGTTTTGTGTAAGGTTGAAGAAGGAGAACTAGTTTTCAGTTATGAATCTTAAGTTTATTCAATGTGTATAATTAATATGTTTTAAAGGTAGCTTCAGTAAATGAAAGGAAAATTGAATGTAAAATTGTAAACATTATGTGCATTTTGTACGTATTGATTTTTTAATAAATATAATATATACACAAACACACAAGCACATACGTACACGGACACAGGCACGGACACGGACACGGACACGGACACGGACACGCACACGCGCACGCACATAGGCTCGCCGTTGCGATAAGACAAAGTTCCCTTATTGTGTCGAAAGTTTCTGATGGATTGCGGCCCCTGATACTCATTTCGACCACAAAAACTGGATTACTGCTCTTTGTTCCCGTCTGTTGTAAACTTCTAATGAGCGCCCATGATCTAGCTGCAAAAAACAGAAGACAAGTGGAGGAATTAGAGTAGAAAATAAAATAAATGAGAACAAGGTGAGTATGAACAATGTATATGTATATATTATTATAAGTTTTTGTTATGAACGAATAAGTAAGGTAAATATGTAATTAAAAATTATTGTTAATTTTATTAAATACATAAATAAAAAGTTTACCTCGAGTAGGATTCGAACCTACGACCTGTACTTTGCTAGAGTACCGCGCTACCAACTGCGCCACCAAGGTTCAAGCTCCAATCGATGCAAATTTTGTCTTTATGTATGTAGAACTGATGTTAATTCTAAATATAATGAGATTACAGTCAAATTACTTATATTAATGGAATGTGAGCCTGCAATATCGCAAGGATTCACACATACCAAAGCAATTTGACTAATATTAAATTATTATAAGTTTTTGTTATGAACGAATAAGTTCAAAGGTAAATATGTAATTAAAAATTATTGTTAATTTTATTAAATACATAAATAAAAAGTTTACCTCGAGTAGGATTCGAACCTACGACCTGTACTTTGCTAGAGTACCGCGCTACCAACTGCGCCACCAAGGTTCAAGCCCCAATCGATGCAAATTTTGTCTTTATGTATGTAGAACTGATGTTAATTCTAAATATAATGTATATATGTATATCTAAAAATACAGTTCTCTCTAAATTATTTTAGCAGTAATTTTTCCAACGACATTCATAATTTTTAGCGACTTGATAAATTTTTAATTTCCAGTGTAAACTTTATCATTAATCATCTCTGTTCTGTGTACCCTCAAGCAGTTGACAGTATGAGACGGAAGTTTCACATTTTTGGGAAGTAAAATGCTTATATGTTTTTGTGCAGAAGTCTTGTTGTTCAAAAGCAAATTTTGCAAGATTTAAACGTTTCAATTGCAGCCGTCCTCTTCAGTAAAAAAAGAAACATTTAAAAATCGTGCATAGGGTAGCCTAATGTTTTTGTCTAGTGTTTTTTAATGAAAGAAGTTTTTTAAAGCTTAAGTACAACTAAGTCTGTATTTCTTTATTATGGATGACCTA
>JARFJB010000998.1:0-50996 GCA_036346205.1 Vesta saturnalis | reverse complement strand
GAAAGGAAGATAAGGAGTTTTATAAATAAAAGGGCGTGTCAGAGATAATGCATGAATCTTGCAGAAACTAGGGAGGTTACGCAGGGGTAGGAAAGCATGGAGGAAAATTGCAAATGAAAAATAAACAAGAGGCACGGATTGTTTTACCTACCCCACAAGGAAATTGTGATTAGTATGTTGTATATTCTAAGCTATACGCAAAGGACATAACTTTATTGTTTCATGGTAGTGATATTCATCACTTAATTTTTTTTTTTTTTTTTTATGATTGTGGACCTGAACAGGCTAAATAAGGCCTATCGTGCTAAAGCACTCAGGAACACTTAGAAGGATGGATAGAGGGATAATGAATTGCCAATAGATGCCTATGAACAGCTACCTTAAATTTTCTCATATCATAAGTGAGAGGAAAACAGGAACTAGGGAAATCATTCCAGAGTTTAGAAGCCGTGTAGAAAAATGTGGATTGCGACCGTTTGGTACGACAAGTGGAGATTTGTACTGCATACTGATGATGTGAATGAGCGAACCGAGTGTTTCTCGCAAAGATAGCCGGAGATGGTATCAAA
Organism: Vesta saturnalis; assembly: GCA_036346205.1. Classification (NCBI taxonomy): domain Eukaryota; kingdom Metazoa; phylum Arthropoda; class Insecta; order Coleoptera; family Lampyridae; genus Vesta; species Vesta saturnalis. The sequence continues at coordinate 50,427 of JARFJB010000998.1, read as the reverse complement.
GAATGTAATTCACCAGCACAATAGCCGTTGTAATAACGATAATACAAAGAAAGAACTGGAACAATCCTTCTATGCTCAAGGGACTGTATGTGAGAAGTTAAGGACGGGTCATTTATAAGCCTAATCGCTCTCTTTTGAATACAATCAACGATATCGAGAGCGTATTGGGAGCATTAACCCAAAGGTGAGAATTATATTCCAGATGAGGCCGAATTTGGGCCTTATACAGCAGGAGTTGTCGAGAGGTAAAGTACTGCTTAGATCTGTACAAAAAGCCAATTTTACGAGCAGCTGTTTTGGTAGCTGACAGAAGATGGTCAACCCATGAGAGATTTGAAGATACAGTCATACCCAACAGAGTAATAGAGTGAAAACTTAAGAACTGAGCCATTCATACTTACAACAGGAAATGATCGATCTTTTTTGACGGACATAAGGCAACACTGAGTTTTGTTAGCATTAAATTTAACTAAATTATTGCTTCCCCATTCGAGAATACGTTGAATGTCTTTGTTGATTGAATTTGCCATTTCAGCTTTAATTTTTTGATTTGACATAGGTGGATTATCACTATGAGCAGACTGAGATGAACTACAGTGAAGAGTGCTATCGTCAGCAAAGCAATGGATGGGGTTAGTTGTTGAAGAAATAAGGTCGTTTATGTACAGCAGAAAAATTGTAGGCGCTATAACGGATCCCTGTGGTACGCCCGCGTTAATGCTAACTTCTTTTGAAAAAAAGCTATCAACTACGACACGTATTCGTCTTTTATCAAGGAAACTAGAAACCCAGTTGATGAGCGTATCATTTAACCCAAACGAGGTGAGTTTGGCAAGTAAACACTTATGCCAAACGCCTTTGAGATATCTAAAGCGACTACAACTGTTTCACCGGACTGCTCTACTGTATTGTTCTAAACTTGGGTCACATATGAAAGAAGATCGCCTGTTGAACGACTTTGCCTAAACCCATATTGGTGGTCACTAAGGAGTTTGTTAGTTTCATTGTGGTGAATCAGAGGAGTTCTCCACATTAACAAGTGATTCGTGTATTGCAAATCAATTCAAAACTTAACAGATCAGAAAATGAACAGTTAATTCTTTCTTTGACACCTCATGATATACAGCCTTCTTCATGAGTAAAATTTCTGGTTCTATACGCAGATCCCAAATTACACTTTACAAATCACTTTGAACATGTTCTTCAACTCTAACTATATTTGTTTTGCACAGATTGTCTGATAGTGTTTTTTCTAAAGTTATTTTAATTAGCTTGTCGTTGTAAGTCCTTTGGGGTAAAACAAGTAGCCGTCGTATTAAATTCCAACGTAGAGCTGTACAAATTGTTGCCAACCATCGTTCGCTTAAAGTTCACTTAGAATTCTCATGTTACCATGCATATTTATATTGGCATCTTTACATTATGCTAAACAGTCAGAAATCCATCATCATGATACTCGGAATAACAATAGTTTTTACCTTCATCTAGTTGAAGCTAACAAAATCCGAAAAGGTCCAGTCTATACATCATTAAAATTTTATAATTGTGTGCCCGACTGAATAAAATCATTAGACTATGTCACATTTATTAATGTTATAAAACAAATTTCTTTTAGTCGAAGCATTTTATTCTTATAATGAGTTTATACAATTTGATTTTTCTACATTAAATATTAAGCTAAATATATTATTACAATGCCAAATCTTTTTCTGAAATTTTAAACAATTTAACAAACATCAATCAGAATAATATAAAAGATACCAGGAATATACAAAATAAGAACACATTCTCCTTTCTTTAGATACAGAATCTATGCACACAAACGTACTTGATAATCATATTGGTCTCATTTGTATACATAACTTGGAGTGGTTTCCTACGATGAACAAATTTTTAAGTGATGAAATTTAAAACTACAATTGCGACAGTTTGCCTAACCCCACTGGTCGCATTTAAATTCAAAACTTGAAGAGTGTTTCTTTAATAACTTTTACTACAATCAATAAGACTAATACAGACCTTAATTAAAAATTATTATTATTATAATAATACAGACCTTGTTTAGTGCAATAACTTTTTATTTAAACTAATAAACAATTATTAAGAACTTTAAGATTATTATAAACTTTCTATCAAATCTAACATTTTTCATCAAGTCTTACAAATTAACAAACAAAACTTAAAAACTATCAAACAAATCGTGGTTTCCTAACATGAATGAGTTTTTAAGTGATGAATTTTAAAATTATATTTATAGTGTGTAACATGATTGCATTGGGTGCATTTGAATTCACAACTTGAAGTATTTTTTTAAGACGAATTTTTAAACTATCTTTTCAATGTCTTCCATAATCGCAACGAGACATTATACAAAGCAGGCTATTCCAATATTGCGCATGATCATGGTAAAAAAAAGAGCAAAAATTTGGAAATTAAATCTATCGTAACCTAGGTTACTGTAGATTTACTTTCCATTTTTTTAGTCCCTTTTATTGTAATACTTTGCTTATTGCGCATGATCAAGTAAGGAATAATTCACTATGTTTCGTGTATCGTTAATCACATTGATTACATTTGAATTCATAATCTGACGAGTGTTCTTTAAGATGAATTTTATAATTATCTTTGCAATGGGATACATACTCACATTGGTTACATTTGAATTCATAATTTGAAGATTGAGTCTTAAGGTGAGATATTAAGGAATGTTTGAAATGTGATGTATACTCACACTGGTCACATTTAAATTTTTTTAAGATGAATTTTTGATTTGTATTTGTTGCATTATCACATTGGTCACATTTAAATTCATTAGTTGTGTTTTTTTACATGAATTTTAAAATAATGTTTGTCATTTGATTCATAATCACATTGAACACATTTGAATTCGTAACTTAAAGAGTGGTTTTTAAGATGAATTTTTAATTTAGCTTTGTAATGGGACACATATTCATTGGTTCCATTTGAATTCATAATTTGAAGAGTGCATCGTAAGGTGACCTATTAAAGTATGTTTCAAATTCATAATTTGAATTTATAACTTGAAGAGTGTTTTTTAAGATGCATTTTTAATTTTTGATTTGTATTTGTTGCATAATCACACTGGTCACATTTAAATTCATTACTTGAAGAGTGTTTTTTTAGATAAGTTTTAAAATACTGTTTGTCATTTGTTTCATAATCACATTTGAATTCGTAACTTGAAGAGTGGTTTTTAAGATGAATTTTTAAATTAGCTTTGTAATGGGACACATACTCACATTCGTTGCATTTGAATTCATAACTTGAGTGTTTTTTAAGATGAGTTTTTAATTTTTGATTTGTATTTGTTGCATAATCACATTAGTCACATTTAAATTCATAACTCAAGTGTTTTTAAGATGAATTTAAATATCTTTGCGATGTGTTTCATAATCACCGATCGCATTTGAATTCATAATTTGAAGAGTGCCTCTTAAGGTGAGATATTAAGGAATGTTTGAAATGTGATGCATACTCACACTGGTCACATTTGAATTTATAACTTGAAGAGTGTTTTTAAGATGCATTTTTAATGTTGGATTTGTATTTGTTGCATAATCACACTGGTCACATTTAAATTCCTTGAAGAGTGTTTTTAAGATGCATTTTAATTTTGATTTGTATTCGTTGCATAATCACACTGGTCACATTTAAATTCATTACTTGAAGAGTGTTTTCTAGATGAATTTTAAAATAATGTTTGTCATTTGTTTCATAATCACATTTGAATTCGTAACTTGAAGAGTGGTTTTTAAGATGAATTTTAAATTAGCTTTGTAATGCGACACATACTCACATTCGTTGCATTTGAATTCATAACTTGAAGAGTGTTTTTAAGATGAGTTTTAATTTTGATTTGTATTTGTTGCATAATCACATTAGTCACATTTAAATTCATAACTCAAGTGTTTTTAAGATGAATTTCAAACTATCTTTGCGATGTGTTCATAATCAACCGATCGCATTTGAATTCATAATTTGAAGAGTGCCTCTTAAGGTGAGATATTAGAATGTTTGAAATGTGATGCATACTCACACTGATCACATTTGAATTTATAACTTAAAGAGTGTTTTTAAGATGCATTTTAATGTTGATTTGTATTTGTTGCATAATCACACTGGTCACATTTAAATTCATTACTAGAAGAGTGTTTTTTAAGATGCATTTTTAATTTTTGATTTGTATTCGTTGCATAATCACACTGGTCACATTTAAATTCATTACTTGAAGAGTGTTTTTCTAGATGAATTTTAAAATAATGTTTGTCATTTGTTTCATAATCACATTTGAATTCGTAACTTGAAGAGTGGTTTTTAAGATGAATTTTTAAATTAGCTTTGTAATGGGACACATACTCACATTCGTTGCATTTGAATTCATAACTTGAAGAGTGTTTTTTAAGATGAGTTTTTAATTTTTGATTTGTATTTGTTGCATAATCACATTAGTCACATTTAAATTCATAACTCAAGTGTTTTTTAAGATGAATTCTCAAACTATCTTTGCGATGTGTTTCATAATCACACCGATCGCATTTGAATTCATAATTTGAAGAGTGCCTCTTAAGGTGAGATATTAAGGAATGTTTGAAATGTGATGCATACTCACACTGGTCACATTTGAATTTATAACTTGAAGAGTGTTTTTTAAGATGCATTTTTAATGTTGGATTTGTATTTGTTGCATAATCACACTGGTCACATTTAAATTCCTTGAAGAGTGTTTTTTAAGATGCATTTTTAATTTTTGATTTGTATTCGTTGCATAATCACACTGGTCACATTTAAATTCATTACTTGAAGAGTGTTTTTCTAGATGAATTTTAAAATAATGTTTGTCATTTGTTTCATAATCACATTGAACGCATTTGAATTCGTAACTTGAAGAGTGGTTTTTAAGATGAATTTTTAAATTAGCTTTGTAATGGGACACATACTCACATTCGTTGCATTTGAATTCATAACTTGAAGAGTGTTTTTTAAGATGAGTTTTTAATTTTTGATTTGTATTTGTTGCATAATCACATTGGTCACATTTAAATTCATAACTTGAAGAGTGTTTTTTAAGATGCATTTTTAATTTTTGATTTGTATTTGTTGCATAATCACACTGGTCACATTTAAATTCATAACTTGAAGAGTTTTTGTTAGGATGCATTTTTAATTTTTGATTTGTATTTGTTGCATAATCACACTGGTCACATTTAAATTCCTTGAAGAGTGTTTTTAAGATGCATTTTTAATTTTTGATTTGTATTTGTTGCATAATCACACTGGTCACATTTAAATTCATTACTTGAAGAGTGTTTTTTTAGATAAGTTTTAAAATACTGTTTGTCATTTGTTTCATAATCACATTTGAATTCGTAACTTGAAGAGTGGTTTTTAAGATGAATTTTAAATTAGCTTTGTAATGGGACACATACTCACATTCGTTGCATTTGAATTCATAACTTGAAGAGTGTTTTTTAAGATGAGTTTTTAATTTTTGATTTGTATTTGTTGCATAATCACATTAGTCACATTTAAATTCATAACTCAAGTGTTTTTTAAGATGAATTCTCAAACTATCTTTGCGATGTGTTTCATAATCACACCGATCGCATTTGAATTCATAATTTGAAGAGTGCCTCTTAAGGTGAGATATTAAGGAATGTTTGAAATGTGATGCATACTCACACTGATCACATTTGAATTTATAACTTAAAGAGTGTTTTTTAAGATGCATTTTTAATGTTGGATTTGTATTTGTTGCATAATCACACTGGTCACATTTAAATTCATTACTAGAAGAGTGTTTTTTTAAGATGCATTTTTAATTTTTGATTTGTATTCGTTGCATAATCACACTGGTCACATTTAAATTCATTACTTGAAGAGTGTTTTTCTAGATGAATTTTAAAATAATGTTTGTCATTTGTTTCATAATCACATTGAACGCATTTGAATTCGTAACTTGAAGAGTGGTTTTTAAGATGAATTTTTAAATTAGCTTTGTAATGGGACACATACTCACATTCGTTGCATTTGAATTCATAACTTGAAGAGTGTTTTTTAAGATGAGTTTTTAATTTTTGATTTGTATTTGTTGCATAATCACATTAGTCACATTTAAATTCATAACTCAAGTGTTTTTTAAGATGAATTCTCAAACTATCTTTGCGATGTGTTTCATAATCACACCGATCGCATTTGAATTCATAATTTGAAGAGTGCTCTTAAGGTGAGATATTAAGAATGTTTGAAATGTGATGCATATCACATGGTCACATTTGAATTTATAACTTGAAGAGTGTTTTTTAAGATGCATTTTTAATGTTGGATTTGTATTTGTTGCATAATCACACTGGTCACATTTGAATTCCTTGAAGAGTGTTTTTTAAGATGCATTTTTAATTTTTGATTTGTATTCGTTGCATAATCACACTGGTCACATTTAAATTCATTACTTGAAGAGTGTTTTTAAGATGCATTTTAATTTTGATTTGTATTTGTTGCATAATCACACTGGTCACATTTAAATTCCTTGAAGAGTGTTTTTAAGATGCATTTTTAATTTTTGATTTGTATTCGTTGCATAATCACACTGGTCACATTTAAATTCATTACTTGAAGAGTGTTTTTCTAGATGAATTTTAAAATAATGTTTGTCATTTGTTTCATAATCACATTGAACGCATTTGAATTCGTAACTTGAAGAGTGGTTTTTAAGATGAATTTTTAAATTAGCTTTGTAATGGGACACATACTCACATTCGTTGCATTTGAATTCATAACTTGAAGAGTGTTTTTTAAGATGAGTTTTTAATTTTTGATTTGTATTTGTTGCATAATCACATTGGTCACATTTAAATTCATAACTTGAAGAGTGTTTTTTAAGATGCATTTTTAATTTTTGATTTGTATTTGTTGCATAATCACACTGGTCACATTTAAATTCATAACTTGAAGAGTGTTTTTTAAGATGCATTTTTAATTTTTGATTTGTATTTGTTGCATAATCACACTGGTCACATTTAAATTCATTACTTGAAGAGTGGTTTTTAAGATGAATTTTTAAATTAGCTTTGTAATGGGACACATACTCACATTCGTTGCATTTGAATTGATAACTTGAAGAGTGTTTTTTATGATGAGTTTTTAATTTTTGATTTGTATTTGTTGCATAATCACATTAGTCACATTTAAATTCATAACTCAAGTGTTTTTTAAGATGAATTCTCAAACTATCTTTGCGATGTGTTTCATAATCACACCGATCGCATTTGAATTCATAATTTGAAGAGTGCCTCTTAAGGTGAGATATTAAGGAATGTTTGAAATGTGATGCATACTCACACTGGTCACATTTGAATTTATAACTTGAAGAGTGTTTTTTAAGATGCATTTTTAATGTTGGATTTGTATTTGTTGCATAATCACACTGGTCACATTTAAATTCATTACTTGAAGAGTGTTTTTCTAGATGAATTTTAAAATAATGTTTGTCATTTGTTTCATAATCACATTGAACACATTTGAATTCGTAACTTGAAGAGTGGTTTTAAGATGAATTTTAAATTAGCTTTGTAATGGGACACATACTCACATTCGTTGCATTTGAATTCATAACTTGAAGAGTGTTTTTAAGATGAGTTTTAATTTTGATTTGTATTTGTTGCATAATCACATTGGTCACATTTAAATTCATAACTTGAAGAGTGTTTTTTAAGATGCATTTTTAATTTTTGATTTGTATTTGTTGCATAATCACACTGGTCACATTTAAATTCATTACTTGAAGAGTGTTTTTTTAGATGAATTTTAAAATAATGTTTGTCATTTGTTTCATAATCACATTGAATACATTTGAATTCATAAGTTGAAGAGTGTTTTTTAAGATGCATTTTTAATGTTTGATTTGTATTTGTTGCATAATCACATTGGTCACATTTAAATTCATAACTTGAAGAGTGTTTTTTAAGATGAATTTTGAAACTATCTTTGCGATGTGTTTCATAATCACACCGATCGCATTTGAATTCATAATTTGAAGAGTGCCTCTTAAGGTGAGATATTACGGAATGTTTGAAATGTGATGCATACTCACACTGGTCACATTTGAATTTATAACTTGAAGAGTGTTTTTTAAGATGCATTTTTAATGTTTGATTTGTATTTGTTGCATAATCACACTGGTCACATTTAAATTCATTACTTGAAGAGTGTTTTTTAGATGAATTTTAAAATAATGTTTGTCATTTGTTTCATAATCACATTGAACACATTTGAATTCATAACTTGAAGAGTGTTTTTTAAGATGCATTTTTAAATTAGCTTTGTAATGGGACACATACTCACATTCGTTGCATTTGAATTCATAACTTGAAGAGTGTTTTTTAAGATGAGTTTTTAATGTTTGATTTGTATTTGTTGCATAATCACATTGGTCACATTTATATTTAAAATTTGAATAGAACTTTAAAATTTCATGTTTTAAATTTTCTTCCATTGTAGTTAAACTATTAAATTGATTACATTCACCCTGTACATTAGTGATGTGTTCGACACTGTTTTCATTTACATGATCTGCTTCACTTGAGTTATCATTTATTTGGTAAGATGTGTCTTCTTTCTTAATAGTCACATTATTTGTAAAAATGGTGTCAAATTTTTTACTACCTGAACAGTAGTTTAATTCACCTTTTATTAGATCATTATTTACAGCAAAATGTTCAGTTAGAAGTAAATCTATTCCTTTTTCCTCTTTGGGTTCGATTTTAATAAGTTTCATATCAATTTCATAAGACATTTCTAAGAATACGTATTGCCGTTGACTGAACGATTCGTTCAGTCAACGGTATTGCTTAATCGAATAATAAATAATTCAAAACCACAGTAGTGTACAACACTGACGCGCACAAAAGATATGTTTTTTAGGAAGAACACGACACGTTTCGCCGACGGTGAGAATGCGCCCAGAAACTTGTTCAATTATATAATTACGTGCTTCTAGCAAAGAATATTAGTTAATATTCTTTGCTTCTAGCACAGTATAAACACGTGGTTTTATACTGTGCTTCTAGTAAGCAGCCATTTTGTAGAGTGCTAAATAACGTTTTCCACTGAGCGGGTTTCGGTGCGCACTTGCAATATGCGAATTCGCCCGTCGCTCTCTCGCGGTGTATAAAAATTTTAGTACCCACTCGGAGCAGTGAAAAACAAATGTAAGGGTAATAGATCGTACATAATAACATAACGTTGTTTTGTTTTTAAAGTAAAACTGTTGCAGGTTATAAACTAGGTGGTGGCTAGAGGCACGTGAAATTTGGCGTATCATAACCTCAATCTGTCTAAGAAATTGGAAATAAAGAGGAAAATTCAAATCTACAGTAACCTAGGTGGATGGTAGGGTAACGTAGCTTGGATCCTAGGTTACCGTAGATTTTAATTTTCCTTTATTTCCATTTTAGACATTGAGGTTATAATGTCAATTTTCACGTGCCTGTAGTCAAGACAATGAGATTGAGACTTTCCTTCGGTGACGTCATACATGTTATGATGTCGTTATTTCTTTTATGCGCATGCCTTATCTACATGAATACGAATATTTAAAAATGGTTTAAATATCACTTTCAATGTCTGCTACAGCGCTAGTGGTGTTGTGGAAGTGGAGTCGTTTGCAACGCTTTTGGTGCGGGTTCGAATCGGGCATACAATTTTTTAGGTTACAGTAGTTTTGTTTATCTAATCTACTTTAGGTTACTGTAGTTTTGTTTATCTAATCTACTTTTGCTATGTTTTACAGTGTATGGGGTTTACAGTAGTATGGCGCCAAAATGATGACGTCTAACATACATGACGTCATCGACGGAAAGTCTCAATCTACCGCCTCCTATAGTCACTGCCTATAAACTATTTCTAAAATGTGCAGTACTACCTCTATTCTGGGGTACTACTTACGTATCTTCCGTCACTTTTATTATCAATGGAATGCAAGTAGAGTTTGATAGTGAAATAGATGTGAGTATTAGGTATAGGGCCAATGCAAAAATTTAAGAACAAGAAATTGTTATGGTTACAGATTAGTGGCAACCTACAAAAAATATTTAAAGTCACCAGAGCTGCTCAACAAGCAGAGAATAGATACAAAACGGTGATGAAGCGAAAAAAAAAGGCAACTGACGAAAATACAAAAACAGGAAATGTAAGACACAGTATTGAATATGAAGAAGAAATTAGTAAAATAGTTAGCATAGATATAGAACCAGAAATTGTACAAGGTGTTAATGTAGTAGTAGAAAAAATACGTGCAAACGACAAAAACAGAAAGAGGAAGCGAAAGAAAAACGCCATAGAGACAAAAATGAATATATGGTCGGGCTGGCGAGAGATGTCTTATGACTCTTCTTTTAGTAAAGCATGGTTTAAGATTTTAAAAACGTATGTCGTTATTGGTTCATATAGTTAGTAATTTTGAATACCAACAAAACATCGTCAATGTTTTTAGGTTATTTTCAAATTTAAGCCGCGTTGTCAAATTTAAATTGTGAAAATTATTAGCGTACCTGGATAATGGAAGTTAAAGGTAAACTTGGCCCCCCGTTATCGCGTTGCATCTCAAAATAATGCATTCATTAACATTACTTGAGTTTGGCTTTTCAAAGATTTACCTTTTAATGACATCATTATTTGCTGCAAAATAAATAAATGCATTCAATCAATTGGAAATACATTTTGCATTATAAACTAATAAATTACGAAGCGAAAGATAAATTATTATAACTACAAAACACGATTATACGAAACGAAATACGAAGAATAATTTGAGGTTAAATAGCCAAGAAGACATCTGACAGCGTCATGCGCTTTGACTTTAGAATCGACATACGTTTTTAAGTCCTGCATTTAAAATGTATAGCAGACGTATATTATAACGTCTTTCTTTAAGTGGGAACTTCGCACTAAGATAAAGGGAAACAGATGCATTTCACAGTAATAATTGTAACCCCATTCTCGAGTCCGCCATAAGACTCTTCTCCCTTGCGCTACTATATTACTGAATCTTATTGATGCAGTACATAAGTAAATATGTAATATGCTATGTAACTAGTTATATAATACATAAAACAACTAATTGCTTGTTTCGTATTCCTGCTTTATTTTACTACAACTATGGTAAATTACTTTTAAATTTCATATGTTTAGTTAAATTCAGTATAGGGCGTGTTGTAATTAATCAACATCACGAACAAAAATTTTGTATTAAATGTATACATTGAATTTTATGACATAAGTCTACATTTATGAGTAATATTTATATTTAGAATCCAATGTTATTACATGCATTTCAATTACATACAAGGCAACTTTAATCCTTTAAATAGATTAAACAGATATTGAATTACGCATAAGATGCTCCTCCTTTATAATAATCAAAGATGTGTTTCTCTGGTATTTTCATGTTTTGATTAATGTCTTCATCGTTTTGATGGTTCATGTCTTCCAAACTAAGAATATTATTATCAATACATAAATTATGCAACACGCAACATGCCAAAATAAATTTTGTACTTTTGTCAACCGAGTGAAAGTCCAAACAAGTTAACTAGCAGAATCTTCCTTTCAAGCAACCAAATGCATTTTCAATGGACACTCTTGTACCACAATGTTTTCTATTAAATATAGTTTTAGCAATAGATAAGTTTCCATAGTTACGGTAGTATGGAGTGAATAGATATTCTCTTACTGCATATGCACTATCTCCAAGCAAATGAAATCTTTGATCACATATAGAAGGTATTTCCTTTGAAATAAATGACATGTTGTATACTCTAGAATCATGGATTTTTCCGGGAGGTCCAACAAAAACATCTGTAAATTTTTTCGTTGCATCACATATTCCTTGTAGCGTTATAGATGGTAAATCATGCCTATTGACATATAATACTGATTGCTGTACCATCTATCATCTACAACATTTGAAAATCAAGCTGCAAACATGTTTAACAAAAATAATACAGAAACTAATAAATTATGAATGCTTACTCTTTCAAACCCATTTGTGGTTTGAATTTTTTCATTCTCTGTTTTTGGAAAATTGATTACATGAGGTGCTAATTCCACCAAAAACTCCATAATCTTCAAACATTGTCTATCAAACGTTGTTTGACCAATACCAAACTGTTCTAATACAACTCTTATGCAACATTTATTGCCTGCAAAACTATAATAAATGGGTACACCGTTCACACAAGCAATTGACAAATACTTGAATGTTTTATCATAGAAAGCTTAACATTTGGTTATCTGCAGGAATTACTTTGCTCCGCCCTGTTGATTTGAAGCAAAAAAAAGATTCTCGATATAAATCAATTAAATGATTTGCAGTTGTGCTTGATAATCGAAAATTATCTTTAGACTAAAACCTACGTGGAGACGTATGCAAGGAATAGTATAATTTACAGCTCTCCTCAGCAAACAAGATAGTTGGAGAGGGATACTGGCACTATAGTAGCTTGTAAGGTACAATCCGAAAAAAAATTTGGGCGGTTAATTTAAATGTGTACCGTGTTATACACATAAGTGTATTGTTAAACTTAAAACCTAAACATTAACATAAAATATTTCGTAACAATATTAAGCTTTACAGAAACAGTTTTAAATATTTTAATTTAAGATCTACAGTTCATTTTGATTAAAATGTTATTACATTTTTATAGTTTGTGGAATGAACTAATGAGTTATTTGTTTGGCAAAGTTTACCAACACAATTTAATTGTTAAGTTAAAATCAAAATAAAGTAAATACATTTTTAAACAATTGAAACGAAATCATATAACAATCAAAACGTTTAAAATATCAAAGCAAAGTTATTTTCTTAATCCTCAACTTCTGAACTTGTGTCATTTTCCAACAAACCAGTGTTTACTACAAATTGCAAACTTTCCACTACTTTGTCAAGTAATCCATCTCCCACATTTCTTGGGCCAATCAATACACATGCTTGCAATGTTTTTACAATAATAATGTTTCGAGCCACAGAATGTATAGTTTTCTTCCTAGTTCCAACTATAATAGGGATAACCTTAAACATAAAAATTACATTTTTATTAAAATTCTTGTACTTACCTTCATTTCACAAATAAAACAACCAAAAAGGTATTAAAAAAAAAGATTTTTTGCACGATAGGACGATTTTAGTCAGTTACCGGGTTTGTTGGGAGATCAGAAGGTTGTTTTTACTGGTGACTAGGATACACAAGTGGGGTAAGTAATTTACTTACCGTGCATGTAGCGCGGTAAGTAAAAATCTAAATATATAATTATATAATTCAGAAAACATTAAAATCGTACTTTTGAGCATAGAATACTCAGACCAAAGACTTCCAGATGACTTTAGTTTCTCATTTCGCCGAACAAAATAAGCAAGCAAAACTTTTTCATTAATTTGACAGCTTTTCCCTTCACACCAGTTCTTGAACGCTTTATACACATTCTCGCAACAAGGTCTTGACTTTTCTGGCATCATTAAAGAGCAACCAATATTCCAAGCTTATTCGATTTCACCATCTACACCGTCGAACTCTAAATCACTCATTTTTATAAGGATTTATTTTTAAATACACTATTATAAGCAAAGGCAAATGTCAATCAATAACTTGTGACACCGTGACATCTCTAAACGTTACTGTAAAGCCTACTAGTTTGAGAATGTCATTAAATTCCGCATAATAAAGAAAACGCCACTTTTTATATTTTCAAGATAATGTATTCAGAAAAAATGCTTCTGTCGTGCAACAAACATTATAAGCATTACGAACATTAAGGGCTTTACCGATGTCATTGTCTTTGACCGGTAAAAGGCCCTTACTGTTCTTAATACTTAATATACTATATACTATTAAGAAACAAGAGTAACTCAATGAAAGGATTAAGTAATAAAACGCACGCGGGATATGGCAGCTGTAAACTGTAATATACTTTTAACTGTGAATATACCACTTTATAATTTTCCTGTTTTTATTGTTTTGTATAGATGGATGTGTAACCTGAGAAAGGGACGCTATATTTTCCTAACGTTCAAGCTTGTCTATCGGCCACGTTGTTATTTATTTGCACTTACTCCTGTAAGGTTTTGTTTTAATGAGTTTTTCTTTGTCAGTTTGTTTAAGTAGAATTGTTTGCCCTCGAACTAATTTCTCTTTATATGTATTTATTGTAATTGTACGTATGTATTTCGTACTTTATTGGTCACTAAACAATTGCGTACGTGTAAATTCCTTGCCTATTTTCTTTTGCACTTGCATTGTAGTAACCTTATTTTACCTGTGTAATTTTACTGTTGTTATATTTTATATGTACCGTAATTTGCCTTATTGTTTTATTCGCTTATTTACTTAAAGACCGGTATGACTGGTTATATAGGGCCGCATGTTTAGTGTTACAATTTTTATTCTGATTTATTTATGACACAATCGTGGATGTGATTTTATTATTTTGTTTATGTGTAGCTAAACTGCTTTTTCTTTATGTTTTTTTTAATGTTATAATTTTGTACGCACTTTAACCTGATTTAATGGTGTTTTGTTATATATTGAACCCTTTCATTGTTTTCTGTGTTATTGGATTTATTAATGTACTTGTACTTGTACTCGTACAATTACAATTTATTTATGAATAAATTGGGTTTTCTTGGTGGTTCTTTCCCAAAATAGTACATTAGCGGGTTGAACCATCATTGCTCAAAGCTCGTTAATTTTAATTTGAGTAGTTTCATTGTTTACCGGTCCCACATAATGCAACACTTAATCTCATCAAGCCTATCTAATTCAAATAACACAACGTACCTACCACTAGACGGCCCATTGTTTGATCATATTTGAGGTTTGCGAGTAATTAAATATCAGATTCAAATAGAAATAAATTCTAATGTTTTAGTTATCGCCAGGAAAATCAATGGCAAGCAATAGTAGCATTATTATCAGTAAAGTCAAGATAAATCACTTAGCGTTTTGTTCTTAGATTTGCATTATTGCGAATCAGTTCAAATTACACTTTCTAAGATAGGGTACCTTGGGGACGCTACAAGGTTTATCTTTACAATTTAACGTGTTAAAAATTTTCTAATTTTAGGTTGAGCAGGGTAAACTAGTTTTAATGCAAACTTGTATTCTTTTTTTTTTAACTGTAGGTAACACTAATTGTACCATTAAGCAAGACACTCCCAACATTTTAATCACTTGTTTAAACCAAAATTAATATGAATTCAATAATGTGATTTTTAGTGCCAATAAAGTCTTAATTATAGGTAATCCGTTAAGCCCTATTTTAGCAGAAATTTTTATGGATAATTTAAAGCAAACGATCAATAAGCACTCATTTAGTAAATTCTTAGTTTTTTGGTATAGATATGTTGATGACATTTACAAAACTTTTTGAATTACTTAAAGACATTACATACAGATGTTTCATTTACAGCAGAATTTGAAAATAATACACAAATTAACTTCTTAGACCTAACAATATCAAATCAGAATAATGAACTATAATTTTCAATTTATCATAAACCTTGACATACTGACACAGTTATTAATAACAATTCTTGCCATCCTTATAATTACAAAATGGCGGCTTTTAATAGCTATATTCATAGAATTCTAACTATTCCGATGCCAAAAACAAATTTTGAAGTAGAATTAAAACTAGATTTGAAATAACGTAAAAATGTAACAATACTTTAGAAAAATACATAAAAAACAATCAATCCAAAAATCAGACGGAAAATAATTCAGGAGCATACAGACTAAATTGCGGGAGTTGTGATAAATACTACATTGGACAAACAGGTAGAAGTTTTAGTAAACGCATTTCTGAACATGTTAGTTCATATAAAAACAATACTGAAACTTCTATCATCACATCACATTTTAGATAAGAATTTTGAAATGTTGCGTGTTGAAAATAAAGGTAAAAATTAGACGTTTTAGAATCATCAGAAATTTTTAAAAACAAAAATATAGCTTTGTTATTAAACGATCAAATTGATTTTACCCACCACAATTAGTATAGGTTAAGTATTTTGAAGCGTTGTAAGATTGAATCTGAAGAAGGCAGTGTGTGTTGAAACAATTATAATTCATTAAATGGGTTTGTGGAAATCCGAAACTATTTGTTTCATTTAAGTGTTAATATGAATTTCCATCAAATAAAAGCCAGCACAATTCAATTGTTAAATATAAGTGAAAATTTTACCCTAATATGCATTAAGTTAGTTCACGTGGTTCTGTCTAACCTAATATAGTGGTTTAATCTACTTTTATTTGTAATAAATCGAATAAATGAACAGGATAAAATCTGACTACCGAAATTAAAATTAAACTTTAAGTACAATTTTTGTAACAGATTTAATGCTTGATGTCATAGACATATACATTGACATATTTTATATAAATCCTATTAGCCCTGCAATATAGCTGCTTAAACTGTGTACATACACATTCAATGGTCGAGTTTCGACACAAGTTATTTACTCTATCAATAATTTTAATAAATTACAAAAATTCAATCTATCAGCAGGCCACAATTGTCTTATTTTTATATTATCTAAAGAAAGATTAGGTCTCTTACTTAATTGAAATTAAAAATCCAATATCAGGTATCTCCTTCTAGATCATGATATGCACAGACACTCGTAATGTATTCCAAAGTAGGTGTGGTATAATAACGTTCCAATCTCTTTAAACTTTAATTGATTCTTGATAAACCAATCTATTTCCCTTTCAGTAATGAAGGCACACATGCGTTTACTTCAAACGTTCGATATTCGTCTTATATATTTAGGTTATATGCTTACATACAATTTAAACAAATCGTTTAATCTACCAGTTATAACCAATTAATTGTGGACCATGCTAATTCACCATTTACTTAATTAAAATTATATTTATTAATTTGTATATTTGTTACCTTTTTTAAAGGACCATGAGTTTAACACACATCTTTGTTAACATTTACTTGTCTAACCTAAATGCACAACACAATATTTATTTCTTTGGTCAAATCTAGTAATTCGGCGTTTAGCCTCTTTTCAATCTAATATACAATCACTAATTGTACGTTGAATGATTGTCGACAAAAAACTTTTAATTTTAAAATTTGAAATTTTACACGGTTTCAAACTATATAATTAAAATGGCTGTAAAATTTAAAGTTTCGTCCGTTTCCCGTCAATGTATAATAAAAATTCAAAAGGACACGCGATCCGATTTTTGGCCGTCTCGCGTCAAAAGTCCTAAATGCACAACACAATATTTATGCCTTCGGTCATATCTCGTAATTCGACATTTAGGGCCTTTTTATCTAATATACATTCAATAATACATTTAAACAACCTTATGTTTAATGATTACCGTGAAAAAGCTTTCAATTTTAAAATTTAGCAATTTTATACAATTTCAAACTACATAATTAAAATGACCATAAATTTTAAAGTTTCTACCATTTCGTGTCCATATAAAATGAAGACTTCTCACTCCCAACTTTGTTTTATATCTGTCGTGTCTCCAGCGTATCAATACACTTAATCTTCCAATAAAAATTGGTACAAAACACTCTTTAGATGGTCTTGGTTAAATTTATATGCTTATGCTCCTATTTAATGCGTCAAATTATACAAATTTCAGGATAATTTAAATTTTCAATCTAATAATTTTTACAAAACTTAGATATCCTAATATAAATGGACTAGGTCTTTTACTCGATTAAAATTGATTATAATATGGAGTTTTTAATTTATTTTATACTGATCCTTTTAATCCTCCATAAGAAGCAGTCTACGTTGAATCTATTTTTGCAAAAATATAAAGACGCAAAAATTATTTGTAAAATTAATATATAATCGTGACTAACCAAAACATGATCTTCCAAACACTGTTTAATTTGTTTAAATTCTTAACAAATTTTATATTAATTTTATTGACAAGTGCTGTCTCTTCTTGTCATGTCAACATGATCAAGGTTGTAAGCAGAGGCGCTTCGTTATCTTCTATCATTTCTAAATTAAACTTTAAATTGGTTATGGATGTAAATACTAATTTACTCTTCATTAAAATTAGTTAACTGTTTTAAATGTTAATTTTTAAACTTATTTTAAACTTGAATATATGATTTACGTTATATATATATATATATATATATATATATATATGCTACAAACAATCGGTTTTAAAATTTTATCGTGTAAACCACTAAATATTTTCAATTCAGTTCTGTACATAAAAAAAATTAAAAAAGTGAATTTTCCTAGACCAGATTCGAACGCGGCACCGCGGTTAAGGCAAGGAGCATCTAGACTGAGACAATAGCGACTTCGAATGTGCGTGTATATTTGTTTCTTAACATACCATGTTTTTAAACATTTTATAAATCGAACTAGCTTTTAAAACAAAACAAATTTGACTCAAACCTGTTGACATTATTGTTTGTGTGCGTAGATTTCTCAGTGTTTTGATATTTTGTGTTAAATTGTGTTAAAAACGAACTAAAAATGGATGTAGAAATGAAATGACTTTTCTTTAACACCACCAGAAATTAAAGGACTGCTGAAGTTCCTCATTAAATTTATTCCGGAAAAGTCAAAGAAAGTGTATAATATGGCCTATGAATATTTTTGAACAGGCAAAAGGAAAAGAAAACCACTTCATTTTCTGAATCGACTTTATTAGTATACTTTACTGAATTATCCGCAAAATATAAATCTTCAACACTATGGACCTATTACTCAGTGCTTAAAAGTACGATCACCTTACATCAAGGTATAAATTTAAAGATTATAAAATTAGAGCATTACTAAAAGAAAATTAGAAAATTTTCAGCCCAAAAAGCGAAAACTTTTTAGCGAAGATATCAATAACTTTTAACTAAAGCATCTGATGATAAATACCTAGCAACAAAAGTAAGATATTAAGTAAATCTTTCACATAGTTAGGGTAAAGTGGAATACCAGTGGGTAATACCGGCCGTCAAGTTTCTACCCTTACAGAATTCTGGAGCTGCTGGCATGTGATCAAGCATTTAAACGAACCTAACATTTAGTATTGTTTATGCAGTGCGATAGCCAAGTGTATGCTTTTGTGAAGAATTTTCGTAAGAGCACGTGTTACTATAAGAAAGCTGTATGTTTAAGGCTGCGTATTTCAATAACGGTAAGTCGTGGAGATATTTTGTATGCGTGCAAATGAACGAAATGTTATTGTTTTTCACTGAGTTTACCTAAAAACCACGTAAGATTAGGCATTTTAAGAAATTTATTGATATTTAGATTATTGTTTTGGGGCAATTGCCATCATTGTGGTAAAACCGGCACAGCCGATATTACCCCAACAAATATTGTTTAAAATTTTCGTTCGTTTTAGATGCCGCGGATTTACAGACGAAATTCTCATAGAGCTTGTTGGTCTTCTGAGACACTGCAGGCAGCTCTTGAAGCAATAGAAAATGGGCGCTATATTTGGGAAGTTTCAAGAACTTTTGCAATTCCAAGAGCTACTCTTCAAGATAATCGTAAGAACAGCAGAGTATCGAAACTTCAATTAGGACGACGACCAGTATTTACTGAAGAACAGGAGCGTGAATTATCGCAGCATATAATTAATCTTTTCAAACTTTTTAGTATTACATCAGCACAGATTCAGCAGAGCGTACACTTTTCCAAATTAAATAATTTGGAAAATAGGTTCAATGAGGAAAAATGTCAGCTGGTCGTGACTGGTTAGAGGATTTCTACGACGCAATCCACAAGTTAGACTAAAGAAACCCGAATCAACGAGCATTAATCGTGTGACTGCTTTCAACAAAGAAGAAATGGGATTTTTGCAAACCTAAGCACTCTCATGGAAAATACAAATTTTCTCCAACGCGAATATTTAATGTTGACGAGACCGGTATTACAACAGTTCAGCGTCCTAACAAAATTTACGCTGAAAAAGGCCAAAAATGGGCTACTTAACAAGTTGGAGAAGGAAAAACCACTATTGCTTTGTGTTCATTTATCGCAGCTGGAACTTACGTTCCTCCTATGTTCATTATGCCAGAAACGAATGGCTGATCATTTGAAAAATAACGACCTCCAGGCACTATTTTCACTGCTCAGATAATGGTTGATTACCGAAGATTTGTTCATTGAATGGTTAAATCATTTCAAGCGTT
The DNA here is from genome assembly GCA_036346205.1 of Vesta saturnalis. Classification (NCBI taxonomy): domain Eukaryota; kingdom Metazoa; phylum Arthropoda; class Insecta; order Coleoptera; family Lampyridae; genus Vesta; species Vesta saturnalis. Next base: position 30,219 of record JARFJB010000998.1, on the reverse strand, counting down.
GTGTTAAAAATTCTAAAGAAGATCCAGTTCTGTTGTTATTAGACAACCACTCTAGTCATTGCTCGTTAAAAGTTTACAATTTCTGTAAAGCGGAATTATTATGCTGACGATTCCTTCCCATATGTGCGCAGAATTCAGCCACTTGATGTTACTTTTTATGGTCCGTTGAAGATAACATATAATTCAGAATGCGATAAGTACAAGGAATCGTGGCGAAAAAATACTCCCAACATCGTTGCTGCTTTATTCAACAAAGCTTTGGAAAGGGTGGCAACTGTAGAAAAGCCACTGAAGGTTTTGAAGTAACTGGAATATTCCTGTCAATCCTGATGTTTTCAATGCAGAAGATTTTGTGAAAACTTAAAACCTGCAAACTTAAATGAGTTGATTCCTAGAAATGAACAAATAGAAAAGAGGGCAGTGAAGAAGATGTACAACAAAGAACCGAAGGAGACACTGACGAAAATGAACCAAACAGAACATATCGTTTAGGGAAATAATACCTGTTCCCGGATGTTCTGGAACTAATAATGAAAAGAAATAAAGGTGCGAAAAAGCAACACTCCCAAATATTTACATCGACGCCAATGAAAGAAATTTTGGAAGAAAAACCAAAAGAGAATGCTGCAGAAAGCAAATGATGGTCATTCAAAAGTAAAGGAGTAAAAACAGGTTTTCGGTAGCTTTGATGACACCAACGCTTTTGTGAATAAAGATACCAATATCCATGCAACAGAAACCAGAACTAAGAAAGAAAACTAAGGTAACCTACAATAACTGTGAAGATGAAAGAAAAGTCCGACGTCAAATTACTGAGGACATTTGCTCTATTTGCGGAGAATTTGGAAAAACCGAACTTTGGCTGAGCTGTGTGAGCTGTTCTGGATGGGCTCACAGTGATTGTACAAATGGAAAAGAAAGAAAAGCTATGTTGATTTCTGCATGTGAACATTTGATAATGTGGCTATTACCTCCAAGATGGTGGGTAATTCCGCCACTCACATATTTTCAAAAAGGCTTGAAATTTTTAACCTTATTTTGTAACTTATAAATAAGTATTTTGCTTTGAACCAGATATCTTTCATTTAGACTGACTAATTTCCTTTACATTTAAAAATCTCTGAGATATTCAAGATTTTCCTTAGGGACCAGTATTCCCCACTTTACCCTATTTCGTTACATTCTGTAATTTAAGGTTGCTTTAATAATGGTAGTAATGAGTTGTATGAAATGAAAATAACCCATTTACAAGATCTTGGATCAGCTTTTTGGTTAATGTGCCAAATACTAACATAAAATTTGCCGAAAATTTACTGTTACGGATAACTTTTACAAAATATGCAAGACATAAATGTCTTCGACCAAGTCATGTAACCAGTGACACATTCTTTTTAAATTACCAAAATGGTAAATGTACAACTCAGAGAATTGGGATAAACAAATTTTACAAAAATGGGAAAGGATATCGCTGTTTTCCTCAACTTACCGAATCCAGAACAATATTCTGGGCACAGTTTCCGCAGATCTTCTGCAACAATACTGGTTGACGCAGGCGGGGATATTACTGCTCTCAAAAGACACGGTGGATGGAAGTCCACCGCAGTAGCAGAAGGCTACATAGACGAATCCGTCAAAAATAAAACCGATACGTCCAACAAAATATCATCTTCAATTCAACCAAAAGTAAACCAAACGAATCAATGTACATATAATTCAAATGTTTTAAGTCACCAAAACATTAGTTTTGATGTTAATTCTATCCCTGCGATTAACTTGACCAATTGTTCAAATATTACAATTATTAATAACTATAAATAAATAGCATCATCTTGTAAGATTATATATGTGATATTTGTTAAGCTAAATACATAGATTTTTGTGTTAATTATTATGAGATATTATACGATTATTATAATTTTCGATAACTATGTACAGGATGGTTTTTTTTCGTTAAAATTATAGGGTATAGGCTAACCGGTAAGAGATACAAAAAAACTAAGATACGTATCCCGTTCTCTTTTTTAGTGTTTAGTTTAATGGCGCAATCGGATCTACGCTAACTAGATTGCTTTCGAAGGTACAGAGTGATTCTCAAAATCTGGCGGTTTTTATTATCTCTTAGGACTCGGTTATTTATGGAGATAAAAAAAAGCTTTGGATATGGAAGTTTTATGACTTTTTACATTGAATCCAGTGGCGTTCTTAAAAAATATACAGATGTTTTATTTTTTGAGATATCAAAAGTAGCATTTTCTTAAATGGGACACCCTATATCTGATAATCTCAAAAAATTGCATTTTTTCTTGAGATTGCAACAATATATAACACTTAATATTTTGCATTGTCCTAAATAGCTAAAATACTAAAAAAACATTTTTTTTTAGTTGGCCATGGATTTAATCAATTCTTTATTTTATAATAGGCATAATAAAATTGCAGATAATAACAATAATAAAACATTAATAAACTAAAACAACAACTACAAAAAACAAGAAAAGATTTATAACAACTCAACAGTATATTTATATATATATATATATATATATATATATATATATATATATATATATATATATATATATATATATATATATAACAATTGGCATAGGTGGTTAATCACAATAGGTGCTCAAATTGTCTTCCATTCTGCTCGATGCATTTTGGGCTCTGCTTGTAACTGAACGAGTTGCGTTATAGATTTGAATATTTGGCACTGTTCCAATGCAATTAATAAAATTTGCTCTGAGTTCTTCTACAGTATTACTTCGGGTTTTATAGGCTTCATTTTTGTTGGATTCCCAAAATAAAAGTCGAGTGGCGTCAGGTCGGGGAACGCGGAGGCCATCTGTTTGGTCCATATGTATCAAGCCAATTTTCGCCAAAATTTACATTCAGTAAGTCCCTTACCATGTGGCTATTATGTGCTGGAGCACCGTCTTGTTGTAAATAAACATTATTTCTTGCAGCTAATGGCATGTTATCCAACTCCATTATTACACATTCTTCCAAAATTTGGATGTATCCTTGAGCATTCAAATTCTGTAGTTAAGGACTCTGTTTTAATATAGCGCCACCCATACATGGAACCCAAACCGTCCTTTTTGTATCCTGGCGAGGATTTATGTTTGATCATTATCGATTATTATGTCGATTAAAAATTCCTTCGCTAGATATAAAAGCCTCGTCGGTCCATATTATATTTTGAAAAAAATTTGGATTCCGATTAATCTGCTGCGAATACCAATGACAAAATGTTAAACGCCGCTCTTCATCTCCAGGATGTAAGTTATGAACCTTTCTTATTTTATATGGTTTATACTTATACTTTCTTAACGTTTTTAAAACTTTAGATTTACTTGTGCCAATATCTTTCTCAATATTACGGCTAGATATCGTCGGATTAGCAGCAACACAAGCTAATGCATTTATTTCGTCTTTTGTTCTATTTGCCTTATTGTAAATCTTACTTCTTGGTTTTCCAAATGATCCATATTCACTTAAATTGTGATATAATCTTTCAAATATTTGTTGATCTGGCTGTCGTCGTTCCGGATAACGCTCAAAATATAAGTCTAGAGCTGCGTCTTTATTTTTATTACTCTCTATGTAGCACTCAAGCATATTTAATTTTTCATAATTTTGAAAATTATTCATTTTAATCACCTTTTTTAAAAAATATAATCGGAAACGAAATAAGAATACCAATACATAATTGTTACTGAATTTTATGACATGTAAACAAACAAAACAATTTCTTAAAACATTCAATTAATGGCCAACTAAAAAAATGTTTTTTAGTATTTTAGCTATTTAGGACAATGCAAAATATTAAGTGTTATATATTGTTGAAATCTCAAGAAAAATGCAATTTTTGAGATTATCAGATACAGGGTGTCCCATTTAAGAAAATGCTACTTTTGATAATATCTGAAAAATCAAACATATATATTTTTTAAGAACGCCGCTGAATTCAACGTAAAAAGTCATAAAACTTTGGTATCCAAAGCTTTTTTTTATCTCCATAAATAACCGAGTCATAAGAGATAATAAAAACCGGCAGATTTTGAGAATCACTCTGTATCTTCGAATCCAATTTAGTTAGCGTATATCCGATTGCGCCATTAAACTAAACACTAAAAAAGAGAACGGGACACGTATCTTAGTTTTGTTGTATTTCTTACCGTTTAGCCTATACCCTATAATATTAACGAAAAAAAAACCACCCTGTACAGTGTATAAATGAACAATAATGTATTGTATGAAATATTTGTTAGAATAAAATAGTGTTTCTAAAAATATGTATGTAATGTAACAAAATTTTCCAACAAAAATATTTAGTAGTCGTGGATAAAGTATAGTATTGTACTCGCGAATAATGGCTATTATTCTCTCGGTGGTTTAGGCCACTCGCCATCTCGTGAATAATAGCCATCATTATACGCTCGTTGAATAATATACTATTTATTGTGAATGTTAGACCTTAGAATTCTCAAATATGATTGGACAAATAATTTGCCGCGTCAATAATTTTAAATACATTATTTTAGTTGACATATTTTCCGACTATCTTGTTTGCTAAGTGGAGCTGCATACCTGTTTATCACAATACTGTGGTACTATTTCCACAGTATAAACACGAACAGTAATTTCACTAGAGGAAATTTATCAATTCACACTTATTTCGCGCCAAATGCGCGTGCCACCCTGCGCTTTGAACTGTGACAAAAAAAAATGGCTAATTTTACGTGAATGTTTTATTTACTTATAGGGCTTTGATTGTTAGTACATACAATTGCACTAAATTTTATTACATTTTGTAGATTTAGTACGCAGTACTATTTTCACAAGCCTAGTACGCATTTGGCATAAAACATTTGTATAAGTAAATATATAGTTAACACCTTCCTCATACAAACCCTATTCGAGAAAGAACTAGTACGCCTATGAGCAGTAAAATATACGCCGCCACTGTTACATACAAACGACAATTTATCATCACACTGCCACCCTGCGCAGTAGATTTTAAAAAAATATTCATTACAGCAATCAGAGACAACACATCTCTGCAGTAATATCAAAGACGCTGACAAGGAGTGAAATTACTGTTCGTGTTTATACTGTGCTATTTCTAAATATTTTTTATTTTTGTTCAGTATCCGGAATGAGTGAAATTGTAATTTACATCATCAACAGTATCTGAGGAATCAGTAATAATTTCTGGCACAATCGCAATTAATGCTTTTAAATGAATGTCATCCATTATTTATTTACCCTTCACAATTAAAAAATGTAAGGTTATGGAACACGCACCATCGATTTTTACAGTTCTACAAGTCTTATAAAATCATATATTTGGTTAACGTCAGTGTTGTACACTACTATGGTGGTATGAATTATTTATTATTTGGTTAAGCAATACGCATTCTTAGAAATGGCTTATGAAATTGATATGAACCTTATTAAAATCGAACCCAAAGAGGAAAAAGGAATAGATTTACTTCAAACTCAACATCTTGTTGTAAATAATGATCTATTAAAAGGTGAAATTAATTACGGTTCAGGTAGTACAAAATTTTACACTATTTTTACAGATAATGTGAATATTAAGAAAGAGGACACCTCTTATCAAATAAATGATGTTACCTCAAGTGAAGCAGATCATGTAATGGAAAACAGTGTCGAACATCACAAATATACAGGGTGCATGTAATCAATTTAATAGTTTAACAACAGTGGAAGAAAATTTAAAACATGACGTTTTGAAGGTCCATTCAAATTTTAAATATAAATGTGACCAATGTGTTTATGCAACACATCGCAAATATCATCTAAAACATCATCTTAAAAAGCACACCCTAAGCTATGAATACAAATGCGACCAATGTAATTATGTGACACATAGGAACTATTATTTAAAATTCATCTTAAAAAACACTCTTCAAGATATGCATTTAAATGCAACCAGTGTGATTATGCAACAAATACCAATAAAAATTTAAAAATGCATCTTAAAAAACACTCTTCAAGTTATGAATTTAAATGTGACCAGTGTGATTATGCAACACATGTCAAGTGTAATTTTAAAATTCATATTAAAAAACACTCTTCGAGTTATGAATTTAAATGTGACCAATGTGATTATGTAACACATGTCAAATCTAATTTTAAAATTCATCTTAGAAAACACTCTTCGCGTTATGAATTTAAATGTGACCAGTGTGATTATGCAACACATCTCAAATCTTATTTTAAAATTCATCTTAAAACCATTCTTCAAGTTATGAATTCAAATGCAACCAATGTGATTATGCAACAAATACCAACCAATATTTAAAAAATCATCTTAAAAAACACTCTTCAAGTTATGAATTTAAATGTGACCAGTGTGATTATGCAACACATGTTAAATCTAATTTTAAAATTCATCTTAAAATACACTCTTCTAGTTATGAATTCAAATGTAACCAGTGTGATTATGCAACAAATACCAATAAAAAATTAAAAATGCATCTTAAAAAACACTCTTCAAGTTATGAATTTAAATGTGACCAGTGTGATTATGCAACCATGTCAAATCTAATTTTAAAATGCATCTTAAAAAACATACTTCGAGTTATGAATTTAAATGTGACCAATGTGATTACGTAACACATGTCAAATCTAATTTTAAAATTCATCTTAAAAAACACTCTTCGAGTTATGAATTTAAATGTGACCAGTGTGATTATGCAACACATCTGAAATCTTATTTTAAAATTCATCTTAAAAACCATTCTTCAAGTTATGAATTCAAATGCAACCAATGTGATTATGCGACAAATACCAACCAATATTTAAAAAATCATCTTAAAAAACACTCATCAAGTTATGAATTTAAATGTGACCAGTGTGATTATGCAACACATGTCAAATCTTATTTTAAAATTCATCTTAAAAAACACTCTTCGAGTGATGAATTTAAATGTGACCAGTGTGATTATGCAACACATCTTGCATCTTATTTTAAAATTCATCTTAAAAACCATTCTTCAAGTCATGAATTCAAATGCAACCAATGTGATTATGCAAAATACCAATCAAAATTTAAAAAATCATCTTAAAAAACACTCTTCAAGTTATGAATTTAAATGTGACCAGTGTGATTATGCATCACATTTGAAATATGCTTTAATAGATCACCTTAAGACACACTCTTCAAATTATGAATTCAAATGCAACCAATGTTTTTATGCAACAAACACCAATAGAAATTTAAAAGATCATCTTAAAAACACTCTTCAAGTTATGAATTTAAATGTGACCAATGTGACTATGCAGCACATCGCAAATCTAACTTTAAAATTCATCTTAAAAGACATTCTTCAAGTTATGAATTTAAATGTAACGAATGTGATTATGCAACTCATCTCAAATCTTATCTGAAAATTCATCTTAAAAAACATTCTTCAAGTTATGAATTCAAATGCTAACAATGTGATTATGCAACAAATACCAATCAAAATTTAAAAATTCATCATAAAAACACTCTTCAAGTTATACATTCAAATGCGACGAGTGTGAGTATGTGTCACATTTGAAACATGCTTTAATAGCTCACCTTAAGATGCACTATTCAAATTATGACTTCAAATGCAACCAATGTGTTTGTGTCCCATCACAAAGCTAATTAGAAATTCATCTTAAAAACATCTCTTCAAGTTATGAATTCGGATGCCATGATTATGAAACAAATGCCAAACTTTATTTTAAAATTCGTCTTAAACAACACTCTTAAGTTATAAGCACAAATACTATCAATGTGATTATGGAACACTTTGCAAAGATAGTTTAAAAGTTCATCTTAAAAACACTTCAAGTTATGAATTAAAATGTGTCCAATGTAATTATGCGTCACACCGTAAATATAATTTTAAAATTCATCGCTTAAAAACTCATTCATGTTAGTTTTTAAGTTTTTTTGTTGTTAAGTTGTAAGGACAGATGAAAAATGTCAGATTTGATAGGACTATCTGATTTAATTTATAATCGGATGTTGGTTAACTTGCTCATCAGAAATGTCCAATCACAATCCAGAATTTTGAAGTTTCAGAATGATAGTTCAGGTTAGGAATGTAATCTGTTATTTACAGTTACAACGCTTTACAAGCGAATAATACAAAAAGTGGAATGAAATGAGTGACAAGGTGAAGAGACCACGTGGAGTGTACACTGAGACGAATCGCTCCGTTTAATTGACATTATCAGTACATACAAAAATATTATTGAATGCAAAACAATAGATGATTCAACTTGGAGGGAAAGGTAAGTATGTTTGTTTCAAGTTTGTTACACTAATATTTTGATGTACCTAATTGTAGCATAAAGCTTGGGAAAATGTTGCCAAAGACTACAACTGTATTACAACAGGTCACAAAACAGCAGAACAGTTATGCCAAAAATATGAAACGGTATGTCAAAAAATTCTGTGCAAAAGAGCATGAGGAATTGTTTAAAACTGGTGATGCTGGTGTAGCGATAAAAGCCAGCATAAGATCTGTGTATGAAAAAATTAAAGTTATCATACAACTATCTGTTACAGGAATGCAGTGTATTGCAGAAATGATATCTACCTGTAGTAGCACTACAAATAATGAAGGTTTGAGTCTGATGAAACTAATGTGATCTGTTTTGATTTGGAACCTGCTGTAAGCAACATAAATGGAACCCTATTGTGTAAAGTGTATGTTGATTACAGTTGTACAAATTGCTATTTATTTTTCATTTATATTAAATTCAGCATCAGTTACATCTTTGACAATTCATGAAGATGTACTTCTTTCACACGACGGTTCTGCGTAGAACAAGTTAAAACAGTTTATGTGTTTACGATATCCTGAATAGGAATAATTTTAGTCATTCAAGAATAAACTTATGCAGAGGTGAAAAGTGATGCACGAGAAGCCCAAAAATCAAGAGAAGGTGAGTCAACAAGTATATGCAATTATTTACCTACCCTGATTTTTTTTTAGACATTACACATCATCAATGTTAAGAGGAGGAAAACACCCTGTATTGTGTGGTACATTGAGCTCATCAACTCATAAGTTCTTTCAGTCAAATCATTCACACGATTGTATACTTATATTTTGTAGCTTCAAAGCGTTAAAAATTGTCAACTAGTGTTAGCATGAAAAAATTGCAAGATCTGAGTTCTGCCAAAGCGGAATTTACAGAATGTAGAAGTTTACCAATAAAATAAGATGAGCGAAGTGAGGAGCGTCACAGGTTGCGGTTATAGCATGAAGAGGAAAATCAAATGTATATGCAACACATACACGCAAATCTTGAAAAGTATAGAGAGAAAGAAAAGCCGAAATTAGAGGGATGAAAAATTAAAACTGGAATTAAAAAGACTTTTTGTTTATTTATTTTCCCTTCAGAATTTTTATTATTGGTATTTAACACGTTAACTGCCATACGACGCGCCGGCGGTCGTACGTCAGGATGCTCTTTTTTGCCGTACGACGGCCGATCGTCGTTATTTTCTCGGCTTTTAAATAGTTGTTTGAATTGGCGTAGCGCAACTACTCGATAGCACTTTGTAGCGGCATGGAACTTATTTATAATTGGGATCTCATACGATGGTGGGCCGTCGTTTGGCACATTATTTTGGCTTTTAAGCATTGTGATTTAAGCATAAATTTTTTTGTTTTAAAAGGTGTTAAAATTATTTTCATGCATTTTTTTCTCAATGTAAATTACAATTTATTTTGATAGGTAATGAAAAAGCGTATTTAAGTTTACAAAAATTTATTTGACGTTTCAAACAAAAAACTTAGGGTCAAGTGGGGTAAATGCGCTTTTGGGGCAAGTGCACTTTCCCGTCATAAAATTTCCAAACAAAAAAATTTTGTTAAAATCCCGATGCCGTGCCTCTAATCAGTTCCATTCACGAAAATGTTACTACATTTGCGCTGGTAACAACGCAATTCTGTCAAGCTGTTAAATGTTAAGGTTATGTATGTTTGTTTTGGTCAAATTTGAATTCTAACGAAATTTACGGTAAGTTTTTGTTTAAAAATTTAATAAATTGTGTAATATGTTTCAAACGTACATTTATATATGCAAGCGTACCCCTTAAACTGTTTTCCAAAATATTGTCGTGTTCATATCTCTATTAAGATGGCGCACTTGCCCCAGAAATTTCTGTTCACCGTAATTGCGCCACTTTCTAAGGAAATGCACCGCACGTTTTCGAATCCTAATCAAAATTTTTTGCGATTTAGATACGTTTTGCAACACAACAGTAACAGTTGTATATCCAGCATTACTTTTTCAGAACATGGTGCGGAATTATGTGCGAAAAGTAAACGACGTAATTACACTTGCCGAGAGCTGAATGAAGCTTTAGGGCAATGTAGGCAGGTGATGACTATAAACGCATGCAGTAAAGCTTACAATATCCCAAGAGAAACCTTACGCGACCATTTATCCGGGCGCCGTGGTAAACGCCAAACAGATGGAAATGTCGGTGGAGGTGGTAGACCTACAGTGTTTACAAAAATCAAGAAACCGAACTTGCGGATTGTTTGAGAGTGATGGCCAAAATGGGTTCGGTTTGACACGTACCGAGGTATTTGACATTGTTCAAAAATTCGTAAAAATAACTCTATTGCCACCCATTTAAAAATGGTAGACCAGGTGAAGATTGGTGGCTACAATTTAAGCGGAGACATCAGTTGTCAATAAAAAAGCATAAGGGCTGGAACATTTACGAAAAAGCAAGGTGCAAATCCTTTTGTCGTGTACGGTTTTTATGATCTATTAGAAAACCATAGTGGAAAATAAGCTTCAAAATAAGCCGGGCAAATTTTCAATTGTGATGAAACTAGCTTTTATCATGACCCCAAAGGACAAAAGTTGTGGCAGAGAAAGAAAAACCTTGCCACAGATATACTGCTGCAACAGGTAGAGAAAATACCACGGTTTTAGCATGTGTTAATGCCGCTGGAGATAAGTTGCCACCGTTGGTAATTTTCAAAGGGAACAACCTGTGGAACTCTTGGATCCCCGAGGGCGGCGATTTTCAGGGACCAGCTATGTATCTGCGCCAAAAGGATGGATGATAGGAGAAATTTTTGTGAACTGGTTCCAAAATAGTTTTATTTCAAAAGTCGGTGAATCTAGGCCCGTATTGTTAATTTATGACGGACACTGCAGCCACATTACTCCACAACTAATAACAATTGCTAAAGAAAACAAAATAATATTGTTAAAACTTCCACCGCATTTGTCGCATCTTTTGCAGCGTCTTGATGTGTGTTGTTTCCGTGGCTTAAAAATCATGTGGGATAAAGAATTGGCTAAATGGCAGAGATTTCATCCGGGACAATGCCCATCGAAAGTGGAATTTTCAAAATTGCTGGGAAAAGTTTGGATCGGTTTAACGAAAGAAAATATTATATGTAGATTTCAGGCAACGGGTATCTATGATGATCGAGTTATCGGGGACCTAAAAGTTAATCGAAAAGCTATTGATAAAAGAACAGACTTTTCTGTAAAAGATTTGCAAAACTACGAGAGTCGTAATGAAAACCGTCATACCGAACCAGAGATACTCGAACAAACGAACAAGATGAACCACAAACAACGCACGAGGACATTATTGAAATGGAGAAGACTACAACACCAGTGCCAGAACAAACATTTCAAAAGTTTTTAATTGAAACGGTAAAGTCAAATACCAACAATAATTTGGGATCTGTTAAGAAACGAAGAAAAATCGGCAACACCGCAGAGGTTTTAACTAGCTCGGACATCATTAATCCGACTGATTTATTAATATCATCAAATTCTCAACCTGATAAACCTTCCGTGTCAAATTATGTTCCAAAAGAAGCCAAAAGCAGTCAACAAAAAACAAAAACGCAAGGAAAATATCAGAAAGTGACTCCTCCGTCTCAGATGGGGCATGCGACTTTCGGGACCTGACAGACCTAACTGATAGTGATGACATTAATATTTTTTCAGACGAAGAGAAGGATGATGATGAACGTTCAGTGGGCCTTATAAATCTTGACAATTTTGTGCTGGTGAAATTACCCGGAAAGAAATTAATTAAACACTACGTTGCGAAAGTTATGAAAAAGAATACGAAGTCAAGTTTGAAGTATCCTTTTACGGTGCAAAACAAAGTCCAATGAAAGTTTGTCTGGCAATAACTCCGATTTATCTGTGGTACGACTAGAAGAAATCATGCAAAATTGCCCAATCCAGAAGAAAGGAGAGGAATTTTGACATTTGGAATCGATTTTACCCAGTTTCCAATTAACTAGTACCAATGAACATACAGTAGGTTATTAACTTAGTTACTTTTAGTTGTTACTGTTTAAAATATTTTTTAAATATTCTACCTACCTAAAACTGGCCTATGTTCATACATTTATTCTTACATACCTCAAATATTTGTCTTTTAATTCTTTACGGTAAAAATCTAAGTTCGCATTCATTAGTTCGTATTCTTTAGTTTGTATTCATTAGTTCGCTAGTTGTTTAAACAACATGTTTTTTAAATAAATTGCTACGCATTCAATTTTGTTTTTTTTTCTGCAAATTTTTGGCACGAAAAACTATATGTCCAATAGTTTGGTGCTCTTGCCCCGGTTAATTGATATCGTTACTTTAATGGGGTATATCCGCGGATGGTGCATTTGCCCCGGTGTAGCGGGGCAAGTGCGCCACCTTGCAATCAAAAAAATAATATTTTCCAGAAAAAAAAAATGAAAGCGAATGATATTTCGCGACCAAAGGGTACTATATAAGATGTCATAGTACTGATATACAAAATTTGAAGTTATAATATTAGCAATTCTAGTTTTGATGCTCTTTTAAAGCCGAATTTATCAGTTTTGGGTGTGCACTTGCCCCACCTGACCCTACTTTGTTAATGTGTTGAAACAAAACATTTAGCACACATATACGGTTTTCCCGGACAATCAGAACAGAAAGTTGAAACTCTGCTCGTGACACTGGCCAAATCTGCCTTTCTGCTACCCAAACTGGCAGAATTTCTGGCATAACACGGCGCACATCTTTTTTTAATCCTACGATTCCTCTCGTCTGGTTCTCTATTCTCTACAAGCTTATGTTTCTGTGTTAATCGAGTTGAATTGCTCTGGAATCTCTCTTGTTTTCCCAATTCAAGTAGCCCTTCAACCAGTTTTTCTCTGTATTCTGTTATGGTGATTCGCGCTTTACTAACTTCCTTGTAAATAATGAAAGAATTTACTACAGCTGCACCAAACAAGATTTCCATCGCACCTTTGTGATACCACTTAAGAGATTTTCTTAACCCATTAGAATAACTAGATAACTGATCCGAAAGGTCCATACCAGGTTTCCCTTTGTTGTAGTCTATAACAATTTCTATTTTTCTTTCCGGTTTTTGCTATACTTATAGAATGCTTCGTTGGTAATAAAAGCACTTCTCGTTTGTCTTTCCATTTCGCGATTACAACTCCTTCTTTATTGAACATTCCCACGATTTCATTTTCTTCGTTACTATCTCTTTCGGTAGCCCTCTACGATTTTGCGTAATGTTCCAAGCAGATGTTCTTCAATATTTTCTTCAGTTGGCAAACTGTTGACTTCAGACTCTGACGAAGTTGATTCTTCAGTTGGTATATAATCGCAATCTTTCACACTGTCATTACTATCCTCACTTGAAGAGTGTTTAGAGCAATAAAATTTCCACGCAGGAATTTTTGATAAATCGTCCATTTTCACAAAATTACGCACCCGTTCAGTAAAGTGGTTAAAAACGTACTGAGATAACAATGCGATTTGTATGTATTGCAATTTAAAGTTAGTAGACAAGTTTTAAACCTGTACGACCGCCAGCCGTCGTATGGCATAAACATTGAAAACACATTTGTATCGAGCTAAACGACAGCGGGTCGTCGTACTTTTTTTTTAACATAAATATTATATTTGATGTACCTATATTACCAAAAAAAATTTTTTTTTTGCGTTCCGCAAACGAAACTCGAAATAATCTATTTAGCACAGGTTATTCCTCTGTTATAACATTACCGGCAGTTAACGTGTTAAGGATTAAAATTAAATAATGTTAATTAGTAATCTATATTTGACTGTCGCCAATGTTTCTGTTTATACAGGGTGTGTCATAGGTAAACCCACATACGTTACCCGCAAATAAAGGGCACTTGGGCGATTTGAAATAACCTAGGTTTACTGAGTCTTAACGCTTTTAATAACTGAGATATAGGGTGTTTTATCAACTTAGTCCGATACTTTATAAGCCATAACTTTGGAACCATCCTGTAGATTTTTTTTCATATTTGGTACAGGTATATGACTTCAAAAACCCAATCCACCGCAAAAATTTGAGTCAGATTCCAGGTCCGTCTTTAGGAAAAATTTTTAAACTTGATAATTCCCAAAACAACATCCTGTATATCAGATTTTTAAAAATTGGACCGAATATTTTAAAAATATGGAAAAAAAATAAGTTACACTGAAATATTTTTATAAGTGTGCATTTTATTCTACTAATAAAATTCAATAAATGGATTATTAACATTTTCCTGAGCCCTAACTTTAGAAGCGTCCTGTAAATTTCTTTAATATTTGGTGTAGGTGTATAACTGTATAAGCCCAGTCAGCTATTATGAAAATTTAAGTTAAAATCTAGGACATTTTTACAAGTGCAGATTATATTCTACTACTAAAATTACTAAAACCAAAATTTATTAAATGCGTTATTGTCATTTTCCTACGCCACAACTTTAGAACCATCCTGTAGATTGTAAGAGCTTAAGCTAATTTCCAGGATTGTCCTAAAAAAATTGTACCATTAGGATTAGTCCCAAAATAACACTTTGTATGTTAGAACATTAAAAATTGGGCCGCATACTCGTAACAAACCCTTTTGAATTGTATTAAAATTTACCATTTAGGCAACTTCGTTCATTTTGGTGTCATGTGAATTGCATACCTTAGTGGCTGAAAAAGTATTCGTTTAGATATTACGCTAATATTAATTACGATAACATTTATTTATATTTAATTGATATTGGTTTTATAATTGATTATAATTAACTTAACAATCGGATGTATGAATATTTATTTATATTAATATTTTTATTATGCCCAACTAACTTTAAACAGTCGCATGTAAAGACTCATCAAAGGGGATAGGGTTCAAATTTAGAAGAGACTTTAAATTTATATGATAAAGTAAATTATTAGTTTGTTGATTTATACTATGATTTTGAATATTTATAATTATAGGTTATGTGTTTGTCGCCCATTTATATTTTATACTATCCAAATTATTCAAAGAAATAGAATTATAAATTTTAATTTGCATCGATATATGTGCAACTCCCTGTACATAAAAAAAAATCTTCAAATGTATAACTGGGCATGCGCTGTGAATACGCATTCATATAACCTTTCATTACGAGCAAAAAGAAAATACGCCATATACATGTAAGTATAAATATGTTTGAATTTAATAAGTATTATAATAACCATTTAAATTTTAGCTCATTTAATATTCCCTTTGGACATGCATACAAGTTGTCGCACATCATGTGTGTTACAAAATATGGAAATTATGAACACACCAATGAAAATATCAATGTCAACAATAACGTACATAAAGTTATAACACTCACATAAAACGTCCTCCTTATCTTCTTCACACTGATGTAGTTGACCGTAGAAAACAGCTCCTTCGAAATCCAAATCTGCTTCTTGAACATCCAAATTTGCTTCTATCTTAAAGTTTATACGTTTAAGTAAGTTTCACTAATATTTCTTCATATTGATAAATCTTTATTTTCAGGATCATCACACTTATTATTTTTATTTCAAAATAATTTTTGAAATGCATCAGTAGTTTGAAGGTTATTTAAATTAAACACGCTTCCAATAAATAAAATATATAATGATAGAAACACGAAGAAAACACAATTAACAAAATCCATACCAAACGTAACAAAAACTTAAAAACAATGTCTAATTTCCGGAAATATTTTCACTCGCTGTCGATAACAACCGATTTTTATTTTAAAGGTAAACTAACCTTAATTTAATATTTACCGACAAATGAATATCACTTGTTTTTAAACACTGCCGATACTAAAACCGCACTTTACTTTTATCGAAAGTGACGTTATTTTGTTTAAAATATTTTCAAGAAAAAAATTTGGCAACATCTTGTTTAGCAAGTTGTTGGAACAGAGAAAAACTGAGAGAGCTACTAATCCTTCAGCACTTCTATTTATATACAAATCGTTAGAAACCAAAATCTTAAATTGTTATCAACAACTGTATCAACTTTTTTCTCAATTCTGATTGGCTAATGCTTTTCTTAAATTACAATTTAATTTCAAAAGCTCATAACTTTTGAGAAACCTATCTTAAAACTAACAACATTTTCGGAATCCTCACAATTTTTACTATAAAATAAATCCAAACACGAAGTAATTCCTCCAATTATTAACCATGTTGATTTTTACATTGATTTATTGATTTTAAACTAATTTTATGTACTTTACAGGCCTGGAATTGATTTCCACATGAATATGGGATGCTGCTACATATAAATACACATCTTTTAAATGCCTACGGCCAATTTGAAAGGAAAATTATTTGAAATTTTCATACACCCTTAAAAACTAAATTTGGTAAAATAGTCACTAATATAGTGAATTGTGACTTGACATTGAGGCTACTTTACTATTTTTACCTCTTACAATTTATTTTGACCAAATTGTCCCAATCTATAACAATTTTTACATAATTTTTATGTGAGGAAATGACATAACCTCAAATTAATACAGTAATTTTTAATGTATAATTTTACACTTTTAAACACTTTAAATGTTTGTCAAAGTGTATATTCTTAACGTTTATGTCTTATTTTAGTTTATTCTCACACTTTTAGAAGTTTGTAAGTTCTTCTTCGAATTGTTGCAAATCACTAATTTAATGTCTGTAAATGTTAATTAATCACAATAATTCCAGAACTGCTGGGTTATTTAAGCTTTATTGTTAATAATCAATGTTTTTATTCTGTTTTTATGTAATTTTAGCACTTATATTTCGTTTCTCGCACTAACACGAACGTTTTCATAATTCTTGGCTGCGTACAATGAAATTGTGACATTGATATATGCCTAATACTAGTTTTAACATCACATTTGTTATCTACAGCCTGTATCTCATGTCTTTAGGGAACATTATGCTTAAATATACCTACTAACTAAAAATGAACTTGATTTAATGCATTACGATAACTAACATACCTTATACTTATATGTAATATGCTGTCGATTATAATTATTTTAACATTTTACTATGAATTATTTAAATTTACATCCATCTCAATGTTAATCAATCATCCCTACCTAATATTATATATAACGAAGTGTACCATTTGTACAAATTAATGAAATTACTTGCTATGTGACTTACATAGCTATACTGATGTAATTTATAATCATCTCAATATTTTAAAGTGGGGTAGTACGCGCATTTCGTCTTGCACATTAAGTTCAAGCGCAGACATCTATTTTGAAGTCGTTGTTGTATTTTTACTTTTATTACGTTACATTTTCCTATTACGTAATTTTATTGTATTATTACGTTTCAATTTAACGAGGATGGCGCAATAGAAGTTGTTGCTATGCTGAAAATTATAAATAAATGGTGCATTAACCCATTTAAATCTACCAAGTTTGGCCTTTTTTAAAAGAATTTATTCATTTGAGATCAACGAATATCAAAACTCTTATTATATTTCCATTTCAACATTAATAGCACAACCAAAATTGAAAGCGTGGCTTCGTCAGCACATCTTATCAGTAACAGTACACCAGTGACAACAACAATTTTAAAGTAAAACAGGTATTTAATTTCTAATTATTAGTATAAGGTGTTTTTGAAGTTACTAACATTAGTTTTAAGATTTTCTACTTTAATAACTTGACTTAAAGATTTTATAATAATCCTTATTATTGTTTTCAATTTCACATTTATTACATTTACGGTTTACTTGTTTTCCATAAAATAAGTTGACGTCCGAGGTATTTTAACATTTATTTACAGGTTGAAGTTACATCTTTTTTTTAAAGCGAACATATCTAACCACACGCACACATCTTCTAATTAAAGGTAATCAAAGTTTAAGAACATGGACCCGATTAATCGTCGACTGAGCTGAAGGCACAGAATCTTCTATTTATTATTAGGAGTATAAGTAATATTAGGGGAATTATTATTAACAACAACCGCTACACCCTATTAATTTTTTATAACATACTTAGAAAAACAAAACAAAAACTCACTAATATTCCACGAATATTTTTAACAGCGTACATTTCATGCTATATACTATTACAATTTTAAATTAATATTCGTCACAACCACTAATTATCACTTTTTTAAAGGCATAACTTTAGAACCGCCTATAGTGGTATATTTTGAAACATTTGGGAAGAACGGTAAAACTGGTTACACTAAAATATTTTGTTAATGCGCATTTTTTCAATTAACGTTTTTAAATTATCCAATTTTTCCAGAAAATTCGTACAGTACATATAAAAATCTCACTGGATATAAAATCAGCTTAGACTAAAATCGTCGTTTTATTATAAATAATTTATGACAGCTCAATTTATACAAATTTCATTTTAAACAAATAATACTTTTAAAGATTAATTACACCACATATGTATAATTTTAACGCAAATCTGTAGTGCATACAAAACTCATTAAATTATCAAGTAGACTAGGCTAAGATGACAACTCTGACTGTTATAAATAATATCTTTTATGACAGCAGTTGTAAATTTATTTTACTTCAAATAATAGTATGCCACATCAATTCTCAAAGAAAGAATATGCAGACATAATTTTTGTTTACGGTTTTTGCAACGGAACCGGTAGGGAAGCAGCAAGGGAGTATGAAAGGCGGTTCCCTAATCGCCGAACGCCGCATCATGATACTTTTGCACAAGTTTTTCGTTATCTTCGACAACCTGGTAGATTTCCTACAACGAAAGCCAATGATTGCCATGAAAGATAACATTTGTACATCGAAGATGACATATTAGGTAAATTGAAGATATTTAATAGTAGATAATTCTAGTCAATGATAAAAATAAATTACTTTTTGTTCAACATACCTTGGGCAAATTTTTTGAATTAATATTAATAAAATGTCAATAATAAGATACGTACCTAAATAAAAAAAAATAAATAAATAGATACATAAATAAATAAATGCATAAAAAAATTAATAAGTAAATATATTATTTTATTTTAGAGGTGGTTGAAAACAACCCAGAAACTACAAGGCGAACTGGACATTCATTAAATGTACACCATACTACCGTTTGGAGAAGATTAAAAAAATGTTAGTCGGTAGATACTAAGAACGAGAAGAATAATTGGTAATTGTTTAGTCACCGATGAATCCATATTTACCAGGGATGAGATTTTCAATCTTAGGAACTCTCATATTTGGGGTGACGAAAATCCCTTTGCTACAAGACAAACACATTCACAATATAAATTTTCGGTTAATGTATGGTGTGGTGTTTTAGACAATCATCCTATTGGACCATACGCCATATTTCGTACTTTAAATGGAGAATACTATCTGCATTTTTTGCAGAATATGTTACCCGTGTTAGAAGATGCAGATATTGGAGGAATGTATTTCCAGCATGATGGTGCATCTCCTCATTTCAGACTAATTATGCGAGATTTTCTTAACGAAAATTTCCGAAATAAGTGGGTAGGTAGGGGTGGACCTCATGCCTGGCCTACTCGTTCACCAGACTTCAACCCAATGGATTGCCACATTCTGGGATATCTGAAATCGAAAGTATACGCCTCGGAGATCAATAGCAGAGAAGAACTTGTTAACAGAATAAATAATGCTTGTGAGGAAATGAGGGGCAACCCGTTAATAATCAGAAAGGCGTCTCAAAACATACTTATGAGAGCTTGAACTTGAACATCTATTAAAATAAGTTTTTTATATGTATGCGCTTTTGTTTTAAAGAATTTGTATGCATTTTGTTAAAGTATTTTCTTACGTGTAGTTTTTTTTTTTAAATATTATATGTCACATGCAAATTAAAGTTGCAGGATAGATTTTCTCTTTTTTTCTCTTTGGGCAGTGTATAAGCAAAGAGTATATAATATTATATACTCTTTGGTATGAGTTAGTTTCATAAGCTAAAACATTAATATGAATTAAAAAGAGATTTTAGTTGGAATTATTAACTGCAACACTTGAAAATAAATTCATATATTCAAATATGACACAGTTATCTACTTACAAGCTAGTAAACTTAAAAAATTAAACACTGTTAACAAAACATAACAGCAGGAAGTACTTAAAAAGTTATTTTTATGTATTCTGTAAGTCCTTAACAGATAACGGACATAAAAAAGTCTACTCAGAAACCACTTCAGGTACATCAAAAAGACCTCTACTAGGAGAGGGTGGGGAATGACGGGGTACTTAAGGTTTGACTGAGAGTATCTTTATAATTTATAAAATTACAGTAACTTTTTTTTCGCTAAAATGATTGTTGGTTTTTGATCTTCCAAATAGTTAAAAGAAGAATAATCGTTCTTCATTCGATGTAATTAAAATAATAATTAACTAAAGAAAGTCATTTTCCCCGTTTTGTCTCATATGTGGGGTAAGGTGGAGTACCCCGAGGGGTAAAATGGGGTTCAAAACTATAATAACAGTATACTAGCTTTTTAGTGCAGTTAATAAAATTTAAGTTTGAACTTAAACAACTATATTAAAACACTGAACAATAACAATTAAAAAACTAGAAATTAATGATCTGGTTCACACAATGAACAGACGTATAAAGCTTCGTCATCATCTTCGACACCTGCATAGCTGCAATGAGCCCAACGCTGACAAACTGTGCAATTTATCCAACCTTCTACCGATTGGTAATAAAGCCCGTTACAATAAAGACATGAAGTATCATCCTCCTCGTCACTGATTTCTTCAGACTAGTCGAACAGCTGACGTTTTGTTCCTTTATTTTTGTTTTTTCCTTCTTAGGTTTTAAAATATCTAGGTTTTTTTGTACTTGGTTCTTTAATAATTTCTTTTTAACATCTCTCTTCTTCTGCCTTTCTTTTTGGCTATTTTCCTTTTCTTGGAGGACTTCTTGTTTTCTCCCTAATCCTTCTTCAAGTTCTGCATTGTACGGTGACGAGGTTATAATTTCAGTTTTACCTCGTTTCCTAGTTGTTCTTTTAGTTTATGTTGTCACGGGTATCGGAAGAAGTTGCTTGGGACTCACAAATGCAAATGTAGTCTCCTGTGGTGGTACAGTTGTTACTGGATATTGCTGTTGTTGGTCAGTCCAGTTTGAACAATCAGGCTGTGGACTAACACGTTCAAAGTTTGTGAGTTTGTGTTTGAATTGTTATTGTTGGACACAGTCTGTTCGTCCATAACTGCGTGGTTGTTATCTATTTCAGGTGGCTTATCAGGTTCGCTTATTTGGATGTTAGTGGTTGAAGAAGCGATAAAGTCACTTTCGTTGAAAACAGAGGTAGCGTAGGGCCATATTCCGCATTTTTTTAAGCCATTTACTGACGTACTCATGGTCGCTGCTTGTATAAGGCTTTTCCGAGCAATTCAGCAACATGTCTTGTTTGTACTGTGAATCCTGCATTCGACCGATGCCAAGAAGTTACGGCTTGATCATAATATGTGCTCAATGGATTCATAAAAGCTACATCTAACGGCTGCAGCCGATGGATCGTGTGGGGTGGAAATGAAATTATTTCAACTCCATGTGTTCTAGCCATATTTATTAACTCGACGCTTTTGGTATGTGTTGCATGCCCATCGAGAAGTCGCAAAACGACGTTCGTTTGTTGCTCCACTCAATACTATGAACTTTTCAAATCATTTTAAGAAAAGCTCTGTATTCTGAGTCACTGCACTCACATCAGGAACCCTATGGAGCATTATTCATTAGTTCATTCGTTTTCGGGGAAACACTAGCATTGGTGGCATATACTGGCCAATTGCATTAAAACATACTACTGCGGTAATAGTTGATTCCCTCTCTGCCGAAGATAAAGCACCTACCTTGTTCTTGCAATAATTTTGCATCTACTTTTTGCAACAATGGATATGCCGGTATCATCCGTGTTATATATTCGATCCCCAGGAATGTTAATTTCGTCATATATCTTCTCTAATAGTTCAAAAATTTATCCACTACCACTTTATTAAACCCTGCAGCTCTTGCGGCCAAAGCGCTTTCCGATTTTCTAATGGAAAGTTCAGGATGACGCTTTAAAAAACCTAATCCAATCTTTTCCAGCCCCTTTGGAGTTTTCATTAAATGAATGTGATTTTTTATTCTTGACTGCTAACTGATATGCTAAAGACCTTAAATCTGCGGTTGTTAATCCAAAAAGACGACTCTCCATGTCAATAACATAATCTACAATTTCAGCCTCCTCTTCTCTTGAAAACACTGTTGATTTAGGGCCTAGAGGTACTTTAATAGGGGTAAGGTCTCCAGATTCTCTAGCTAACTTTACTTTCCTCTCTCATGTTGTTTGCGGCACACTAAAAGATTTAGCAGGTAAATAGTATCCCATTTTCCCTTCTAAGACAGCTGCAACTGCTTTTTTCATTTCTTCCTCTGACCACTTTCCTCTTTCAGTTTTGCGAATGTAATTCCCCACCATTCTAAAATCAATCATTCGTACTAAATATTATTCAGTAATATGGTGGGGCAAGACGGGATACTTACCCCGGGCTAGGTGCCCTGTCATGTCCCTTAGGTTATTTTTCGAAAAAAAAAATTATAACTAAAAAACGACTTTAAAATATTCCAAAATGAATCTTTACCTGTACAATCCAATGAACAATATATTATCTAGACATAAAACGAATCACTAACATATAAGTTTCAGAGGTTTATCACGCCTCTGAAAAAAGTCAATTCTTATAACAAACTAATTAACATCACGTGTTTTAACAATAGTTCCGGCGATACTACCTTCTCCGTCAACAAGACTGAGTAGGCGAGGATAATCGATTCTGTGACGTACAGAATTGAACGTTTGGCGCGATCTGAAAACTAACCGGGGTACCCCGTCTTGCAGCACTCTTCCCTATTTATAGGTTTTGGGGGTTAAATTATTTTAAGGATAGGTCCTTCATCATACAATAGTTCATCTGGCTTTTCTGGCCATCTCCATCCTTTGGCTTTGAATCTGCTTGTAGTCATGTGTGATATTTTTACTCCATTAGGACATATTTCTAATACCTTTTCTTCTTTGTTTTAAGTTTTTCGTCTCTTTCCAAACAGCCATCCTCTTCATCCTGTATGTGTGTATGTGTGTATGTGTGTATGTGTATGTGTGTGTGTGTTGTGTGTTGTGTGCATGTGTGCATGAGTGTATGTGTGTGTGTGTTGTTGTGCATGTGTGATGTGTGTGTGTGTGTGTGTGTGTGTGTGTGTGTGTGTGTGTGTGTGTGTGTGTGTGTGTGTGTGTGTGTGTGTGTATGTTGTAGTGTGTATTGTGTATTTGTGTGTGTGTGTATGTATGTATGTGTGTATGTGTGTCTTTTTAAAATATTCCTCTGATGTAATTACTTCAGCACCATGACATAGCCTGCGTCTAGATAAGTTCCCTTCACCACCAATAACATAATCTACAATTTCAGCCTCCTCTTCTCTTGAAAACACTGTTGATTTAGGGCCTAGAGGTACTTTAATGTGTGTGTGTGTGTGTGTGTGTGTGTGTGTGTGTATGTGTGTGTGTGTGTGTGTGTGTGTTGTGTGTGTTGTGTGTATGTGTATGTGTGTTGTGTGTATGTGTGTGTGTGTGTGTGTTGTGTGTTGTGTGAATGTGCATGTGTGCATGTGTGCATGTGTGCATGTGTGTATGTGTGTATGTGTGTATGTGCGTATGTTCGTATGTGCGTATTTGCGTATGTGCGCATGTGCGCATGTGTGCATGTGTGCATGTGTGCATGTGTGTATGTGTGTATATGTGTATGTGTATGTGTGTATGAGTGTATGTGTGTATGTATGTATGTGTGTACGTGTGTCTTTTTAAAATATTCCTCTGATGTAATTACTTCAGCACCATGACATAGCCTGCGTCTAGATAAGTTCCCTTCACCATCCTGTTTATTGCGTTTCACCATTGTGTTTAGGATTTCTCTAAA
Organism: Vesta saturnalis; assembly: GCA_036346205.1. NCBI lineage: Eukaryota > Metazoa > Arthropoda > Insecta > Coleoptera > Lampyridae > Vesta > Vesta saturnalis. Next base: position 5,960 of record JARFJB010000998.1, on the reverse strand, counting down.
AGTTTTAGATTCCTTACCATTTGTATTTTGAGTGGTATCTCTTAACTTATTTGTTGATGACTCTGCTTCAGTTCTTTCTTGAGAATTGGTCATAGGTACCGTAGCATTGGTTATAGGTACTGTAGCATTGTGGGTTTCTATAGAATTTTTATTATTACTTACAGTTTCTTCAAAATTGCTAATTTTCATATTTGCAATACTTTCTGCCTGGTTTGGTCGCACCTTTGTAGAGTGGTTTCGCTCAACAGAATTTTTATAATTTCGTAACTCGTCAATACTAAATATATTTGCGGAAATCGCTGATCGATTAGGACCACCTACATTGTGATAATATAGCCCAGTTGATTTAAATCCACTGATAATATTGCTCTCGGGCATATTCAGGCAAACTTTTTGTAACAATTTGACAAATGTTTCCTTTGGAACCTTCCTTCTAGGATTTTCCATTTTCCAACGAACTATTTCTCTATCCTAATTTGTTTTCATACTCTTTAAAACAGCTGTAAAACATGTATGGTATGGGGTGGTAACTAAAGAAGTGTTACTTCATTTTCAATTGCTGTTTGTGTTAGTTACGATGAAATATGGCTTACATGACCATCAAAAATTAGAATAATTGGGCGCTCAATAGGAACACCTAGTAGAAAGCATTTCTTAAACCAGTTTTAAAAAATAATAGTATCCATCCACCGTTTCTTAGAGGCGGCAAATGTTGTTGGATTAGTTGGTCCATCAGGCATCTATGTTTCCATTATATTTTTTTCCTTTGAAAACGCTTAGCATCGGCAATTTTTGCCCACTAGCAGAGCAGCAAAACAAAACGGTTGTATTGTCCCTACCACTTATTTGTCTCATACTTTTGGTTCAAACAGCCCCGACTACGTTTGTTTTACTCGGGTCAGAAAAAAAAGCATGCTTCACAATTGAAAATCAAGTGTGGCTTATTGAGAAGGTTCAAGTCGTCTACTTTTTAGCACAGTACGTCAAAAAAACCATAAATGGTAAACGGATTAGTTTGATGATTTTTTTTTCGAAAATTAAGAAACCATTCATCACCAGGTCGATCATTTGCAAACTTTGTTTATATAGCATTCCTCCTAATAAAGACTTGTACAACATCCAGGACTTCTTGTTTGCACAACCCAAACCCCCATTTCTCCATAATCTTCAGAGATTCGGCTAGGTTTTGTTCTTGTTCAACGGTTAACTGCATTCGACCACCTCCGCCAGAACCAGATTTTGCAATAACACCTTTGCCTCTGGTGCCGTTAAAATAGTGCCGTAAAGTTGTCCTTGGAATAAGATAAAATTTTGATGCTCTCCTCAAAATTTCTCTGGAATATTTTGCCCCATCAGGGCCTCTTTCTGTTTATCAAACATATGTTCAACCCATTGTAGCTGAAAGAACACATAAACAAATTAAGATTTGATTACTTTTCTCAAATCAGTTGAAAATTATCGAAGCGGATAACTGGGTCATAGGTGGCCCAGTTTTCCTAAATTATAAATATTTATGCGCAAATGGGCCACTCCTCTCATAACCTGTAATTCTTTGTTGAATATAGGTCACAAGGGAAAATATTTTAAATTAATGGCAAAATGATTATGGCGTCAGATCATGAGGTAATTTTCATTTAAATTGTACTTATCACAGCGTATTAATTGCCGATTTGATCTTCGTTGTATATCAATTTTGAACTCAAAAACTTTTAAAATCATGCGACATTAACAACTGTCAAATTCCAGTGCAAACACGTGATGCATCAGACAGTTTCCATATTGCTTAGTGCCAACTTAGTTTGAAAAAATTATTTAAGGTCCCTAGAGCCTTATTAGATAGGTGTTGCCCACTTACCCCTATGATCGATTTACCCAAACTTACCTTATACTATAACCTGCACTACCTATCTTAACCGTTGAAAGTGGTTTATTTATTTATTAAAGTAGGAACTAAATGTGCTAGTTAACTAATTTCAAAGATAAAGATAGGCCTAGAACAGATACCTCAACCTTTGCAGTTGCATTACAAATACCTAAAATATTTCTAAAAAACAATTCCTTAATTTTAACTTGTTGGCAAAACAGGGTGTTTACATAAAACAATTATAACACAAGAATGAATAACTTTACAATAACCCGATTACTTTAAAAAGATTGTTAACAATTGGTGGGTTGGAATGCACACTTTTATCTACTCATTATTCCTTACAATTACTTTACAATCTTCTTTTTCCATGGTTCACACTTTTATTTTGGAATTGATTTCCCTGACTTTCCATGACTTAATGACAAAATTTCCTTGACTATTGACTCCTAATGCACAGGAAGAAAATCGATAATTTTCATATGTTTTTTTAAATCCATCACTCTCCCTTTTATTATTACAGTACTTAAAGGCTAGTTGCTTAAAGATGATGATATTCTTAAATGAACTGTATAAGTTGAATACAATGAATAATGTCTTCCACACCAAATAAAAAGGAAAAAAAAAAGTCTTCTTTAAAGATAATAAACTTAATTTAGTAATAACACAAACATTTGAAGCTGTACTACAATTTAAAGTAAAATTGACAAGTGTTGTATATTTTCCACTCTATAAAACCTTGTTTCTACAAACGTCCAAAATGACGAGGTTCGTGCATTAATAACAATATGCGTAATGACACGTTTTTTGATTTTGCTACGTTGCCACACCAACGTGCACGAAATACATATTTCGCGCACTGCATGTAAACTCTATGAGATTATTGTATTTTAACTTTTGTGGTCCTCAATCAAGCAAAAATCCAAGAAAAAAATTATTTAAAACAATTTTAAGGGATATTGCAACGGGCGTAGTACCCTTAGATACTACTTTTGTTTGTTTAACCCACTCCAAAGAATAAGATTTGAGTTCTTTTAAACTTTTTTATAATTCCAACATTTCTGAATAAAATTTAACACCTGAGATGATTATTTTTTATTACGTTTTATTAAAACTGAATGGGTTCACTTTCTAAAGATATTGTCACAATAGTGATCTCAATTGTCAATATTCAATATTCATTACGTGTAATTACTCATTATATAAGTATTAATCATTATCCACAACTTAAGGGAAGTTACATCAGCTTTCTAGAGGAAAATAATTAAATCATTAAATAAGTCACTATCAGTAGATGTCCTCACCGTATTTTCCTTAATAGCGGATATTGGTTTCCTAAGACCCTGACACGTACCGTCTGTGTCATTATCAATGGGCCTTGGTCCTACAGGAAGAACGTCACAGTTGCTTCTCCTATAAATAGTAGTACTGGATCATGTATGGCATTCATTCATTCATTCATTCATTATTGCATTATTATTCAATAATTAGTATAGTCATTGTTATTAGTACCACTGGGTACTGATCATTAATTGTTAAGTATCAGTTGTGAACACAGTCATCAAAGTTTCCAGAGATGGCCAGCAGTAGTATTATGTAAGAGTTACTTTTATTTTATTATATTATTTTTTAACGCTTACTGACTTGTACCGACTCTACCAACCCCTAACCCAACAAACGATCCTAAAATGCCATCATGGCACGTCACGCCTTACGCCCCCAAACCACAGCCGTGACAATATCATTTACTAGTTAAACTTTACTTCGCTTGCTATTTAATTTCAGTTTGCGTAAGTGAATTTTAAGATTTACGTTTGCGAATTCTTTTCTTAATCGGTTGCGACGGCTAGCTAAACGTTAAAATAAAAAAATGATCGCTGTTGTCATTGACCAAAATTATGCTCATTTTGACTTGTTTAATTAACTGGATTCCTATTGAATTGACTCTTTCTGCATTTATGTATTCAATAATTGTGTAAGCTTATGATATTAATAATCTTTAACAGTAAAAGTAAATCAAACGTTATACCCTTTTAATAAAATTCTAAATCTGAACGAAAATGCATCAATATGCTGTTTACAAATATTTATAAAAATCAAACCTATAATATAAGATAACCTTCTTAAAACTAACATATAACAAATAAAATCCTTATCAGAATTAAACGTATTGTTTATCGTTAAATCGTGATAGTCAAATATAAAGTTTCGAGAAATCAAACACAAAAGTTTTATTTATTAACGCAAACAAAAAAGGTTCTTACTTATTTTCGTTGCAACTGATGATGTAATGCTGGCGTTTCTTTGACCGATGATAAGGGGGCCTCAGATAGGTTAGAGCCTGCTCTTCCGATGATGTCACCTGTCGGCACTCTGGAACCGCTTCTCTATTGTTTTCCTTATCTTTCCTTATACTTTTGTGTAGCTAACTACGCTTCTAATTTTCTTTCATCAGTTAATGATTTTAGTAAATAATTGTTCGATATATTTACACTATACCGTTTTTACTTAACCGTTCAGTTTTGACTACAAATAGCCCGCGCAACAAAATGCAAGCTATTTATTATTTTAAATTTAAATGTATAGGCCACCAAGCATGAATCACGATATATGAGGATACGCTATCTATTCTACTTCCTTCGTATCACCTATGTCTTTGCCTCGGTGATCTTAATATAGACCTCTTCAAGTTTGATTGCACGCAACAAACCTTCACGTTTTACTTAATAGCTTTGGTTTAAAACAGTTAATTACTGAACCCACTAGAATTACGTTAACTTCTACCTCCCTCATTGATGTAATCATCACTTCTAACGATTCGATCCTTGACTCAATATCTGTAATTGGCTTGTGTCTAATCATGATCTGGTATAGTGTAAACTTAGATTAAAGCAAATTACAACAGCACCCTTATTTAGAACTTTTAGGAATTTGAAAAACATAAACTACCAACAATTTAATGCAGATCTACAATCAATCCCCTGGCGTAATATTTATGATACACCAGATATAGATGCTAAGGTTAACTTTTTAAACGAAAATATATTATTAGATATTCACGCACCATTGATGACTGCGCGCTTCACAAAACCACCGGCACCATGGCTAAGTGCGAATACCAAGTATCTGATGTACTTACGTGACAAAGCGTATCATAAATTTAAAAAGTCTCGTTTAATTGCAGGTGGCAGGTGTTATAGGGATTTGCGTAACCTGACTGTTAGAATAGAAAAAAGACTATATTTTAAGTACGTGTTTACAGATTCAAGCCGATCTGGCGTTTGGAACTCGCTGAAGAATTTGAGTATTCTAAAACCTAAAAATGTTACTCTGCTTCCAAACCTCTCTAACGAAAATGAGATCAATAATTTATAAATAAAGTGGTGTAAATGGTATAATATAATAAAGTAATAAATACATGTAATAAGAGTAAAAAGTTCTCTACGACAAATCGTTAAACTAACTGGAGATACAAACCATTCACCAAAAATAATGCCTTTGACTCAAATCAGTAGATTAACGTAGGTTGGTTCATTCTTTCGATTCGCTTAATTACCACAAATTCTGCTAGATTACTTCCTCTGAACAAAAATTATAAAAATGCAATGTAACACTAATAAAATGATCTCGGACGCCAAGTTATTTTTAATAATACTCGTTTGTATGTAATCGCTCGAGGACGAGCTCTTCTTGTGGGCCGGGAGAAATGTCACAATAGTGATCTCAATTGTCAATATTCAATATTCATTACGTGTAATTACTCATTATATAAGTATTAATCATTATCCACAACTTAAGGGAAGTTACTCAGCTTTCTAGAGGAAATAATTAAATCATTAAATAAGTCACTATCAGTAGATGTCCTCACCGTATTTTCCCTAATAGCGGATATTGGTTTCCTAAGACCCTGACACGTACCGTCTGTGTCATTATCAATGGGCCTTGGTCCTACAGGAAGAACGTCACAATTGCTTCTCCTATAAATAGTAGTACTGGATCATGTATGGCCATTCATTCATTCATTCATTATTGCAATTATTCAATAATTAGTATAGTCATTGTTATTTGTACCACTGGGTACTGATCATTAATTATT